>MU832230.1:0-81455 GCA_029204225.1 Diphasiastrum complanatum | reverse complement strand
AACCACAACATCTTTGAATAGTTTGGTGTCTTCATACCTGCAAAAACCCACCTGTGACCTAAATGGCAAATGTTCCCAATTCTATCAGATGTAAGACAATGCCCACTTTTGGACCCATGCATGGAGGGATAAGCAAATGCAAATCTCAGGATTGGAAATGGGATGATATGGATGCAAGTCATCAGTATTGTGTCTAACACCGTGTTATTGATGTGTGTGTGAATGCATATGCAATGAGGCTTTAGTGCCCCAACTTTGAAACCGGTCCAGACTGGTGATTATCAATTCTTTTTTTGTTTAAACATTCAACTTATACTCTCTAAGAACGGATTCAATAGAGAATAACAATCTAGTCTCCTCTCTGTACTGACTCTCCTCTCAAGCCCTATATTTTGACAGTAGTCCATGTAGGACAACTTACTGTCCTAAGATCCAATACACAAGATGCTAGGAAGTACTGGTTTTCCACTAGTCTATGAAATCAATTAGGAAAATTGTCCTCACTTCTTATGGATGTGCGAGGCATCACTCATCCTCACAAATTGGTTCGAGATCTGATAGAGACGGTTGAAGTCTTTTTTTTTTTTCTTCTTTCATTTACTTTTCTCTCAGTCTTTTTTTTTTTTTTTTGTTTTTTTTTTTCTTTTTTTATATATATTTTTTCTGTGCCTTACCCATTAGGCGATGGAGTCACTCCCCACCCCACTGCACTGATTTTGTTCCCACTTTTTCCTTTCTCAACCCCCCCTCAACTCTGTGTCTATACAGTCATTTATGCCCATAGAAACTAGCAAATGTCCAAATGCAGCTCAGGGTTTTTATAGAGATGCAATAAAGATGTATGCATAGAAACTAAGACTTGCAACAGATGCTCACCATACCGTGTCTAGTGTATGATGCATAATAGTGAGGTGGGTGGTTACAGTGCATTCCTGCACATTTCCGCCCGTTGGTTTTTCAACTCCCCGGTGTAATTGGGGTCCACTTCTGTTACATCCACAAGGGCTGGATCGTCACCTTCCAGGAACTTAGAATAAAACATCTCATTTAGGGTTTTGCGTTCCCTGGAAGTTCTGTCACGCATCCGCAGGTGCAATGTTAGGTCCGCTCCTGACTCCATGGACTCATTGCGGTTGTACCACCATTTGGTAAGGTGAATCCTGGTGGGTTTAGTCTTAGCGCCCCAAGGTTGTAGTAGCCAATTCTGCAGGAAGTAGGCACAGTGGCCAGCCAATCTAATGATATCATCTTACTGGTGCGCGACAACAATTGAGAACCTACATAAGCTCTCGCAGGAATCTTTGTAGTTTTCAAAACTACCTAGGATGAGTGGCCATGTGAATCTGAGGGCGGAACTCGTGGATGGTCGTAGCTCAAAAACTTGGATATCTAGCGGAAACTCCATGGGCGATAGATATAAGCTGTAAGCATCAAAATTTTTGTAGAACAGATTGTCCGACAAAATTTCCTTGTGGTGAACAGGGTAAGCGGGTAAAGGGTTGCGGGAACTCTAAGGCCTGATTGGTCCTCTTGCAGCTTCTTTTCTCTGATACTCATGTAACTGCCTAGATAGCATGGCTACGGTAGTTTCGGTTGCAGCTACTTCCACCTTGGTGTTGGCTAGGATCTTTTCCTGCCCTTTATACCCCTCCCTATGGCTTATCTGCCGTCTTTCACTAGCCTCCTTGAGGTAATTGTACTTCTGCTTTCAGGTATCTCGCTCCTTATTGGTGCTAACCAGCTCGTTAGTGACTCTGATTCGTAGGTTCTTTCGTTTCTTCAATTCTTCTTTCAGACGTTGGATTTCTATGTCGGTCCTCTGTCCTTCCTTCAGTACGAACCTCATCAGTTTTCTATGGCGTTGCTCGGGCTGATTACTGCTCTATGGGTCTTCCATTCTCTTTTCAGCAGTGAATTCTATCACCTGTGTTTTAGCATTTATATACATGAATATACAATGTGTTGAATGTACAAAAAATCTTTAAGCTGTACACCCCTCTCCCCTTCCGTGTGTATCTGTTAGGTTCATGCTAGGGCAGGGTTTTACTATGTACTTAAGCCGTGTGCATTAACCCATGGGTTATGCTACTATGGTGTGACCTAAAGCAAGTTCTAGATAGTTCATGGCTCATTAACTGATGTAATTGGACTAGGAGTTGGAGATTCTCTAGACCTACTTGGTTTATCAGACTTCCGATCCACCGAACTCCATACCATGCTTGGGCTTTTAGGATTGTCCATAGCTCCGCAGCAATGGTTATGGGTGAAATGACTACCCTACTTGGCTCACATTGCCAGTAATAATCATGGTCGTAGGCTATCGCAGCTAGACTATCAGCACGTTGGTTCTGTGCTTGTGGAATATGCATCCATTCGATGTGGGAAAACTCTCTAGTTATTCGTTGATGGCAATTGCATAGGCCTGTAAGGTCCTGTTTTTGAGTCGGTATACGCCAGTCATACCTCGGATTAGGAGTTGTGAATCCCCCGTAATTGCCTATAGTTTGCGCAACTCGCATGGTCATTTGCAGACTAATTAGAAGGGCTTTGTATTCGGCAGTGTTGTTCGTGAATCCTTTCCCTAATAGGACTCCTATACTGGCTAGTTCAGATTCTGCATATTGCTCCTATGGCACCTTCTCTATTCGAATGTCTGCAGGCTCCGTCTACCTTCAACGTATATGTCCCAAGCTCCTGGGTGAGTTCCATATCCCAACAATAATCTTTTTGTATTTTTTTTGATTTTATGAATTTTTGTGTTGGTTTTTCGCACCCTTCCTTTCAGCGTATATGTACAAGGTCACCAAGGCTACTTTTGATTCGCTGAGTGTTTCCAGTATTCGTGATGCTTCTAGGTCGTTCACTTCGATACCTTAAAAGGTGAACAGGAAAAGGTGTTACATATTGTAAAGGTGACTTCGGCTTCTCTTTAACTACGGTAAGCTTTAATCTTGTTTTGTTGGTTCGGTGCTTAAAAATTTCACCGTTCAACTCGGCTAGCTTAACCGTGTTATTTTCATATAGTTTCACTATTACATATGGATCGTTCCAGTGTGGCCCCAACTTTTGAGGCATCAGCTCGTGTCTAGCGTCGTAGAACAACACTAACTGCCCCTGCTTGAACTGGTAATCGCGCATGTTCCTATATGAATCTCCTTCATGCGTCTTTTGTGGGTTTCTTGGTGATTTAGGGCAGCTATTCGGTGCTCATCCAGGTCTTGTAAAGTGTCCAGTCGGTGCTGTATTGATTCTTTCTCTCCTAGGTCATGCTTCATGGCAAACCGCAAGAATGGGAGCTCTATTTCTATTGGCAGCACACATTCTTGGCCATACACTAGAAAAAAGGACGTGTGGTTGGTACTGGTCTTATAGGTGGCATTATATGCCCACAATGCCGAATATAGTTTTTTGTCCCAATCCCTCTGTCGGTCTGATACAGTTTTCCTTAGAATACCCACTAGTTGTTTGTTCATGCTTTCAGCCTGACCGTTGGCTTGCGGGTGGTAGGGTGTGCTTTTCTGGTGCTTGATCGTCAAAGCCTTGATAGTTTTGCTTAGGAAATGGGTACCCCTATCATAGATGAGTTCTCTGGGTGTACCGAACCGGCCTATTACCTGTTCTAGTAAGAACCAAGCAGTTTCTTTTGCATTGTCTTTGGCCACAGCTCGTGCCTCGGCCCACTTTGTGAAATAGTCAGTGGCCACTATGATATAATGTTTCCGGCTAGATGAAGCTGGGTGTATTGGGCCAACGAAGTCGATGCCCCATTTTTCAAAGGGGAGACATGCCTGTATTGGAACTCGCACCCTATTATCCGTCTTGTCAACTCGTTGACAGGTGTTGCAGTTCCGGGCATGTAAATGAGCATGTAAATGAGCAGTGTCGGCCACCAGTAACTCGTCTCAGAATTTTCTGCCCTGTGAGTTGGCCGGCAAAGTGGTCCCCACAGGCAGAATCATGACACTCCTCTAGTATAGATTTGGCTTCTTTAGGAGTGACGCATCTACGATACAACCCTTCTACACCTCGTCTGTACAATGTGCCCCCTATTAAGGCGAACTTTAGGGCTTGTAGACGTAGCTTTCACACAATCGACCCGTTATTCACTCAGTTGAACGAGTGTAACCACAAAATGCAAACACATCCGAACTCAAATTTATATGACCTTGTTACTAAACAGATGTAAGCAGTCTATAAAACCTTCCTTGCTTCACAAAAATGCTTTATAAAAACCTTATTCACATGTAGCTGACTATAGCAATAACCTCACATTGCATTCCGATTTAACTTAAAAAACTTACAACCAGAACTTCATGAAACTTACTTGCTTCCCAACAAAAAAGCTTATAACGATTTAGTTGGAAATGTGAAAAAACCCTACTATCACACACCATAACATGTTCATGACAAAACATACTACTTTATGTTTATTGGTACAAATAGAGTTTGAAAAATCAGAACATACCTCAATGCACAATTAGGTAGCCGGTTCGTGGAAACTCTGGTCATGAACCTTGTAGCAAAAATCAGAGCCAGACATGTTGATGCAGTTTTCTCTACTTTACGCATGTCCGATCGAATTGGTGTAAAAATGAAAAAAATGAAAGTTTATGGAATATGAACGGTGCGATTGAAATGTTAACGGTTAAGTTGAGAGAAAACTAAACCAAAAGTCTGTAAAAAAAACAGAAAGATACAATGGCTAAAAAAATCAGCAACCCATTACTCACACCAAACCATCCCACTCATTCAAGATATCAGCCTACTACTATGAAAATGGACTACAACCAATCAACAACCCTCACCATGAAATCACTCTCAACATTGGCCTGTTGGGTAACCACTTGGCCCACACATTTTGTTAATTGTCCGTAAATTGCTCAAACTTTGCCGTTAGGGTTTCTGTGACTCCTTGACACTGAATCCATATTTCCCGATCCTGTTTTTACCCGAAGCTTTTCTTTCTCGATTTTTTCTTCTGTGGTTGACTTTTCTGGCATTCATGACTAGGGCTCCCACGACAACACGGTTTCCCTGAAAAATACACTGAGTGATCATATATTAGTAAAAATGGACTCAGTACATGGTATGATTTTAGCACGGTCGTACCGACTATTTTTTTACAACTGGCCATTTTTTTTGAAAAGCCGTAAAATATTTACCGGCCATTTCTAAGGCCGCAAAATTTACTCTAGCCTCATTTAGGACGGGCTGGGACCCAATTCTAGGTGAACCGGCACTCTTGTTCGGTCTTACAAAAATTGACCACAAAATATTTTTGACGGTTTTTTTGAAAGTCATTTTTGTACTTTTAAACTGTGTCTAACCACTTTAGGGTGGGCTGGGACCCAGACCTAAGGCAAATTTGTGCCGATTTTTCTCTAATAACCAAGCTTTACATGCCGGTTTTTTTCAATTATTGCGAACTTAAACTTCAATATTAGTCCGATTTTTTGTGCGAAAATATCAGCTAACATTGGCGACTACCACTGGGTAGTATGGTCCCCATACGGCGGACCCAGAGTCTCTGGTTCTACAGACCGGCTCCTGGTGGTGGATCAAGGTTAGTCGGCTCAGCACCCTTGCTAGGTGATGCTAAGCACAGTGAGTTGGTAGGATGTCTTCAACAGCTTCCTACCCAAAGGTTATCGATTTAGCCCTTAGGATCCATCTGCAACCGGATTGGATTTGACCACAACATCTTTGAACAATTTGGTGTCTTCATACCTGCAAAAACCCACCTGTGACCTAAATGGCAAATGCTCCCAGTTCCATCAGATGTAAGGCAATGCCCACTTTCGGACCCATGCATAGAGGGATATGCAAATGCAAATCTCAGGATTGGAGATAGGATGATATGGATGCAAGTCAACAGTATTGTGTCTAACACCGTGTCATTGATGTATGTGTGACTGCATACGCAATAGGCTTTGATGCCCCAACTTTGAAACCGGTCCAGACTGGTGATTACCAATTTTTTTTTTTTTTTAGACATTCAACGTATAGTCTCTAAAAACTGATTCAACAGAGAATAACCATCTAGTCTCCTCTTTGTACTAACTCTTCTCTCAAGCCCTATATTCTGACAGTAGTCCATGTAGGACAACTTACTGTCCTAAGATCCAATACACAAGATGCTAGGAAGTACTGGTTTTTCGTACAACCTTTACTTTTCCAGTTTCGGGTATATAAACTTGATAATATGAAGAATGCAACTCGAATCCTACCAGAAAACCTTGTTTTATCTTATCATCAAGTTTCTTCCTCAAATTTTCTGGTATGTGCATATAAACTGCACATCCAAATGTCCGAACATGAGCCAGATTTGGCTTCGACTTCCACCATACTTCATGAGGAGTTTTATCCAGCATTCTTGATTTCAAAATTCGATTCTGAAGATAGTTTGACGTAGCTACTGCTTCCGCCCATAACTCTTTTGGTGCTTTCGCATGAGCCATCATACACCTGGCAGCTTCCATAAGTGTACGATTTCTTTGTTCAGCCATTTCATTATGTTGAGGTGTGTATGATGTTGTCTTTGTATGCACAATACCTCGATCAGTATAGAAAGCTTTGAATTCATTGGAAATGTACTCACCTCCACGATCTGTGCGAATTTGCTTCAACTTGCTGCTCGTCTGCTTCCCAGTACAATTCGTATACTCAACAAATTTCTCGAAAGCTCCTGATTTTGTATGAATAAAGTATACTATAGCGAACCTGCTGAAGTCATCAATAAACATTATAAAGTATTTTGCATCACCCAATGACATTGATTAGCTTGTTCAATTCTAGTTCGGATGCTCAAATGATACAAATTACCATTCCTGATGCCTTTGGCAACCAGGTTATCAGAATCTTCATCAAACAATTTACAAGAGTTCCTTGTGAAGGTTATTGACATTCTTGTGTCAACTATCTTAGCTACGAATACAAGATCTTTATCAAGAGTAGGAACATAGAGAACTTCCTCTAGTTTCTTTTCACCCTGATTTGTGTCTAGCCACAGTACACTAGTACACCAGTTTTGTCGACTGTATGCTTAGAACCGTCTCCAAGTATAATAAATCTTGGATAATTCGTCTTCTTATACTCAGACAATATTTGTTTCAAGGGAACAAAATGTGAGGTGGCTTCCGAATCAAGAACTACTTCTCGAATCTGTGAATTTGATGAACAACATAAGTCAGTAGAAACATACGCTATTGAGTTTTTTGTCGTCCTCTCTTCCGCTGCTCTGAAGGATTCTTGCTTTGTCTTTGACAAAATTAGAATTTGAAGGTTTGCTTCGATTCTGCTCCTTCTTGTTCCTAGGATTTTGATAATAGTCTACTGCTACATGACCTCGTTTATGACAATGAATGCATTCAATCTTTGGATTTAACCAGCAATTACCATCTGTTGCAGATCTTCTTATCACCAGAATAATTCTATTGTTTTCCAGATTGTCGAATCATCTGTCTTAGATTCATTCGAATGATTTTCATTCTTCTTAGATGACTCCCTCTTAGACTTAAACTTCTTTGAAGACTTATTATTCTGGGTAAATAGAGCTTTTTCGGAATCACCATTATTGTCATAGTGTTCGTGCTTCTACTTCCTCCTTGACTCCATCTATTTCTTTTTGAAGTGTCATAGTCGAATCTTTTTCCAGTAAAGTTTGAGTTGTGTGGAATGACCTGGGTAGGGCACGAAGAAAATAGCTAAGCTGTTTCTCCTTTGAGATTGTATTTTCAGTGCCGGAATTTTGCAAAGAAATAAACAGATCTTTTATCTTTCGTACAAATGTGGTAAGGTCTTTGCCATCCCATTGTAGGTAAGTCAATTGATCTTCTAAGAATATGACTTGATTACGAATCAAGACTCATTCTTTGTTTGTAGTTCTTCCCACAATTCTTTCGCGTTTGAAGTCGATGAAAGATCTAGCATTATGCTGTCATCTACTGAGGATGCAATCATTGCCATAGCTTTTTCATTTTTCTCCCTCCACTCACGATCTCCCAAGCTCTCACCACTGCTAGATCCCAACATATTTTCCACATTCATAAACATACAAAACATTACAATAAACCCTAAGAAATTGAAATGAAGAAAAAAAGAAAATCAACGACAAAATTTTAATGCATATTAAAATGAAAAAAAAAAAAATTGAAAACCAACGGCAAAACTTTAATGCATATTGGAGTTAAACTTTCATACCTGTGATAAAAAAGAAGAAGGATAGGAATGCATTTATAACCTGCAACTAGATGCAAAAAAATCATGTAAGTGACAACGTATAAGAATCGTACTAATTAATAATCAAAACATGAGAATCATACAATAATTTGTTTTGTACTTGTGCATATATGCAGTTTATCCCAAAGAGATGGATTACATTCAGATCGATCTAGCAATGAAGACACTTCTCAAGTCAACAAGGTAAATAATAAAATGCATGTTTTCTTATTCATAAAGACTTTGTTACTATAGGTTAAATATGACTATAAATTTTATGGTAAAGTGACATGTACTTGATGTTTGTTTCTTGAAAAAAAACTATTTTCAAGATAAAATATGGTGCACATGCATCAAGTGTGATGGGCATAAGATGCGTGAAAGATGCATTGTTGAAAATCATTTGTGGAAGTTTGGACAAAATATGAGGGTCAATCATCAAATTTGAAAGACGTTGAGGTTTGTTAACTTTACATGATTGTTTTTTTATTACAATATTCGTCAATTTATATACGTCACTAATTGAATTTGTTTAATGTGTGTAGCCAATAAATCGAATGCCATTCCACGAAGTTGATCCATCCGTGTTTAGTTACAAGCAACGTCAAGTTTTAATAGACATGAGAGAACAAAGAACAAAACAAGTTCATGAAGCAAATACAATTGGAAAAACGAGTAATCAACTTGATTCTAATGATGATGGGATGCAACACGACGAAGCAATGCACAATATATTTGAATCTTACTTTGCAACAAATGAGAATGATGCTATGCACGTATCTTCTAATGAAAACGGAGATCACGAATAATTTGAGATGGATGAAGACGAGATTCTATTGCGCAAGGAGGCAAACACTCCTTTGTATCCAGGAGCATCCATTTCGAGACTAGCTACATCAATACTTATTCTAAACCTTCAAGCAACATACAAATGCAGTGATCGTAGCGTGACATCATTATTCAGGTATTTAACGCATAACACAACTATTGTACTTTATAGCGTAATTACATTAAGTTGATTTTTTGTCTTTTCTAACAACTCATATTGCTCTTTTTTTAGGTTGTTGCATCGAATACTTCCGAAAGAAAACGTGATACCTAAAATACAAAAAGAAGCACGAAAGATGATGACCATGCTTGGAATGGATTACAACACAATACATGCATGTCCAGAAGACCATGTTCTATATAGAGGTGAGCATTTAGAAAAGCTTCAATGTTCAATATGTAACACTTCACATTTTTTGAGAAGACGTACAAGGGGATAAAGTGCCATGAAAAGTGTTACGACATTTTCCAATTATCCCACAATTGCAACATTTATTTTGATGTAAATCTTTGGCACAACTAATGGATTGGCATTTCAACAATTGATCTACAAATGATGTGATGCGAGTACCAAGTGACTAGCCTGCATGGAAACATATGGAAGACTAATGGCTCGAGGTTAAAAATGAACCTCGTAACTTGAGATTTGGCCTTGCTATGGATAGCGTAAATCCTTTTAGCGTTCAAGTGCCAACTTGGTCCACATGGCCAGTTGTGCTTGTTAATTATAACATACCTCCATGGTTGAGAATTGAAACGGAAGCGGGACACTTGTTATTGGCTATATTGATTCCAGAAAAATACAAAGCCAAGAACATGGATGTGTATCTTGCAACTTTGGTCAATGAATTGTGCATTCTTTGGAATGGTATTCAAGCCTATGACATCTCGAGACCTTTACAACATAGCCAATATTTTTATGTGTTAATGTACTATCAATCTTGCAGGTGGATTTCCTCAAAAGAAATAAACAATAGTGAATTGGATTCCAGGAAAATCCAAATGATCAAAATGGTATGTTTGGTGAAAAGAGATTTTCCAACTTCCTTTTTTGATATACAAGTTCATCTTCTAGTGCATTTGGTCGCAGAAGTATTAATTGCAGGACCTGTGCACACGAGATGAATGTTCTACCTTGAGTGCTTTATGAAAGTTTTGAAGGGCTTTGTGAGACAAAAGGCAAGGACAGAAGGTAGCATTGTAGAAAGTTGGCTTGTATAGGAACCTTTGTTTTATATCACCGAAATAATCTCACAATTGCATCCTGCAAGTCCAAACATGTGGTGTGAAGAAGAAGATGAACGTGTTAAGGGTGAAGTACCACAAGGAAATGGTGTGCAAAAGAGACTTTCACCTCAATTAAAAGAGAAAATTGACACGTTCATATTATATAACTGTGGACAAATAAAAAAGTGGATTTCAAAGTATGAAGAAGCCAAAAAGGAAAGAAACATAACATTGAAACGAAGAAGAAATTTCAATCGAAAAAGAAGGAGAGTGTTGGAGAACGACGAACTTTTGGAGCCTTTACCTTCATGAATGGGTTTTTGATACGATGCTAAAAGCATCCAAAAAAGGAGAAGAAGTGACCGAATTAGAATGGGAATTTGTTCGTGGATGTGGACGGAAGGTTAGTGTCGTATTGTTTTTGTGAAGTTTTGTTTTTGTATTACTCAATATATAAATAGTATTTTGAATTACACACATTTTTTTTTATTTTTTTTTGTGTTTTAGTATACATCATACACTGCCATGTGGGCATATGAACACCATTATCGTGTTGAGAGAGTTGACAACAAGCGATGTACATATGATTGTGGTATAATGGCCAACTTTCAACAAGAGAGTCGTTCTAGTGCAAGGGACCCTAATGCTATTTCGGACGACCTAGACTATGTCGGCACATTGCAACATATTTATGAAGTCTTTTATGAGACTAACGACAAATACTTTATTTTTGATGTAAAATGAATTAAGGTCATCTATCGTGGAAGCAACGCCACGATTAGAAATAATAACTCAAAGTTTTTTGAAATCGACTCAACAAAATGTATATCGATGGACTCTTATGACACTTTACTATTGCCACGACATTGCGAACAGGTGAGACTCTACAGTTCCAATGTCATTTATTTATGTATCAATCTTATAGGACTAACTTAATTTTTTTAATTCTTTGGCAGATTATATTTCATCCAAATCAAATAGACCCAAGATGGTGGTATGTGATCCAACTTAATGCAAAAAAATGACGTGTGTTTGAAAGAAAAGATGTTGTTGAATTGGATACACACGAAGAACCACCACCCAATTTCGAGGACATTTTGGAAGAACCTAAACCACTCATCCAAACTCCAAATGATGTGGAAATGATGGGAGAAGAAGATACAAATGGAAATGACGAGATTCCTATGACCGTATAAGGCCAAATTGGGGGTAATTTGAGGCCCCCACGTTTGGATGAGATAGAATTAGAAGAAGAGGAGATTGAATATGAGGGTTGCTCACATCATCAAAGAGACACGATCGAAAATTTACGATTATACCTAGACCTAGATTTAGATGAGTGTCAAGACTTGTGTGATGATGAGAATGATGTAAATGATGAGAATGATTTATAATTATCAATACTTAGATTCACTTGCACTCATTTTTTTTTATATTCATCGCAATACTTTTATGTATACTTTTATAGTTAGAGTATAAATTACAAATCTAACATACAATTATCATTAAACATTATCTATTCATCGCCTATCCGGCGACAGAGGTCTAGGGCACATCTAATCACACCTTCACAGCATACCATCCACCATTTCTTTCATGCTGATGGGCATCGTGATATATGATTCCAGGCTATTGGATCCTGACTGGGCCAACTGTCTTTATGCATTGTATTTGCAGTTATTTAGTTTTATAGATGATTGCGCTTTAAGCTCCTATGTGCACACTTTATCGCAACTGACCCTGAAAAGGTCATGATCATCCAAAATCTGCCAGAACCATGCACTATCGGTGAAGTATATTCATTCCTAGGACAAGCCAATTATTATCACTATTTTATTCTCGATTTTGCTAGTAAGGCACGATTAATCTATAAGGTGGGTGTTGTTCCCAAATGGACTGATGAACAAAGAGTCACGTTCATTCAATTGAAAGAAGCATCCATCCACCCACCTATTCTTTGGGGTGCTCACCCAACCGGAAGAATTACAAAAAGATTATCCAATCTGATTTCTCAATAGACAATTGATACCCGCTGAAGTCAATTATGCCACTACCGAGCATAAAGCTTTGGTAATGGTTTATGCGGTTCAAAAGTTTCGCCATTATCTCTTGGAAAAACTTTTTGCTTTCTTCACTGATCATCAAACACTTCTCTGCCTTATCAACAAAACTTGCACAACCAGTCGAATTACTCAATGGATCTTGTTATTATCAGAATTTGAGTTTTGAATTGTTGTTCGAAAGAGCGTTCAACATTTTTTAGCAGATCAATTATCCCAAATCCCTAATCTACCAACTCTGGACCAAGGGTTCAACGATGATTTACCCGATGCAATCTTGTTTCAATTTGACTATAACCCCATTTGGGAAAAGGATATTATTGAATATTTGACTTTAGGGTAGATGGATCTATCATTATCTAAACACAAACAACATGTAAACAACACCTTATCCATTGATTGCAAGACAATCTTACAAGCAAGGATTAGATGGAATTATCCGACGATGTCTTATTGAAGGTGAAACAACCTTCGTTATATCCTTAACGCGTGAAGGTGTTGGAGTGGGTCATTTCTCTTCTAAAACGTCCGCTAGAAAAATCCTCTTAGTAGGATTTTGATTTCCAACCCCTCTTCAAAGATACCCACAACTACATAAAGGCTTGTGATGTTTATCAAAGCACAAAACATTTCAAAAACTGACTTTATGTCTTTACACCCTGTCACGACTGATCAAGCCTTCCAGAAATGGGAAATTGATTATGTTGGATCGATCAGTCCTATTGCTTGGCACACTCAGGCCAGATATATTGTAGTAGCTATAGATTAATGCACTAAATGGGCTGAAGCTAGAGTTGTTCACAATGCTTACACTCGATCTACTGCAAAATTTCTCTATGAACAGGTTATTGTTCATTTTGGATGTACTCTAGAACTTATAAGTGACAGGGGTGTCATAAATAGGATGGATAAATTACAGCAGAAACTCCTACTTCTAATGCATGACTACACCCATTAAAAATTGAACAAAGCACTAGTAATGAAAATCACGTTCAATCTTTAGCAACTAACTTTGAAATCACTAGATACTAAGTGATTACGTAGCCAAACATAAAGTATTGAATTCTCAGACAATTTCTATCAGTTACAAAAGCAATACAGAGATGCATGCATTTTGACATATACTAAACGCAATAAGAAATTAGTATTGATTCAGAAAAACAAATCAGATGCTAATGAGCGCAAGACAATAGTGGACCGAAATTGCGCACTCTAAGCTGTCTTTGAGTAATTGAGAATAAGTATGAAATAAGCAACTCTACTGATAAGAAGTAGCGCAATAGCAACTCTAAAATAAATCTCTAAACGACTGAGCTAGAATGCTCAAGAGAGTTCAAGCTTGAAAGCTTGATAGAGAGCTAACAACAATACTTCTGATCGTGAACATTATCAGATCTTCTGAACTTGATCTTAACTTGATTGATAATTGAGATGTATGAACAACTGATTTATACTAAGTAATTAGGTCGTCAAATGCGATTGCCAGCTGGCTGGTGTCCGCTGGCATTCATCCAGTTCCTTCTCAGAAATTGCTTGCTGATAAGAGGTGAAAATTGGTCATAAACTGTCTGTCTGCATAAATGAACTAAAACTGTCACTCTACATAAATGAACTAAAACTTGTAGAACACCTCAACAGATAAGTCTCAGTTCTACCAACAAAGTGCACAATACTCAAATTGACAAAGGTTAAGAAACACGACACTCGAACAATTCGCGAAACACGACACGAACAATTCGCAAAACTGAAGAACTCGAACTCAAAACTCAAAGAAATAATTGTCGTGAAACTATCGCGAACAATTCTTATTCAATCGCAAAGCTCGAAGCTCGAAATTATCATGAACTCAAAATATTCGCGAATTTGTCTCAAAAGATCAAGAAGACTGTCGCGAAGCATAAAGTGTCAAAGATATTGTCGTGAACAAAATATTGTCGCGAATCTTTCGTGAACAAGAATCATTTGAGAATCCAAGAATCTATCGCGAATCTTTTGAGAACAGCAAATTTATCACGAATAAAGAATCTTTTGAGAATCATTCAAAAATCTGTCGTGAACAAGAATCTTTTGTGAATCTGTCATGAATCTTTCGACTCTGAAAAACAGAACGGTGTTGAATATCAACCGTCAAAACGAATGGACTTTGTTACAGAAGGACAAAGGCCAAAGGTCCTATCCTTTAACAATATAATTATATGTGCACTTATTGTAATAAGACACACTCTCAGATTCAAGCTCAAACTTAGACTCAGACTGACTTATTTACTTATGCACTTGCGTACTTACGTACTCTTAGTAGGAGATACCACAAGGCAACAAGAAATGTATACTGATTCAGATTCAAAATTATACAAATTTGTTTTTGATCAAGGTTCAATCGTTTATCTAATTATCTAATTGTCTCACACTCGCATATATATTTCCAATTTTTTGCACACATAATTTAATCATAATAGAACTGCTCTATTAGTACATAGATCTGATTCAAACATGATTAAAACGCTGATATTGGTTTGATTTATTCAACCTCTAATCGTGTTCTCTGAGGAAGAATTCGCAGAACTTTTCCTACAGTGGTATCAGAGCATATATAGCTGATACAGTGGTATCAGAGCAAATATAATAATATACAATAGAATCAGACAACCTTATATCCATATAATCGAAAGATTGGAAGATGGCTTCAATCGCAGCATTCAACAGAAGGTTTGAACTATTTAGTCTGGAAGTTAAAGACTTCACTTATACTCAAGGGCAAAGGTCTTTGGCAATGGGTAGAACCAATAGAAAAGAAGCCAATTACCCCTGGCAAGGAACTTCGAGAATGGAGGGAGAAAAATGACAAAGCTATAGCAATTATTGTGTCCTCAGTAGATGATAGCATAATGCTAGATCTTTCACCGACTTCGGACATGAAAGAATTGTGGGAAGAACTACGAACCAAAAATGAGACTCGATTTTATAATAAAGTCATGTTCTAATCAAATGACTTACCTACAATGGGACGGCAAATACCTGACCACATTCGTACGAAAGATAAAAGATTTGTTTATTTCTTTGCAGAATTCCGGCACCGAATATACAATCTCAAAGGAAAAACAGCCTAGCTATTTTTTTCGTGTCGTACCGAGGTCATTCACACAACTCGAACTTTACTGGCAAAAGATTCGACTATGACACTTCAAAAAACATTAGATGGAGTCAAGGAGAAAGTACAAGCACGAGAACACTATGACAATAATGGTGATTCCGAAAAAGCTCTATTTACCTAGAAGAATAAGTCTTCAAAGAAGTTTAAGTCTAAGAGGAGGTCGTCTAAGAAGAATGGAAATCGCTCAGACGAATCCAAGACAAATGATTCGACAATCTAGAAAACAACAGAAAGATTTTGGTGATAAGAAGATCTGCTACAGATACAGAAGATCAGGTCATACAGAAGATAAGTGTTGGTTAGATCCAAAGATTGAATGCATTCATTGTCATAAACGGGGTCATGCGGCAGTAGACTATTATCAAAATCCTAGGAACAAAGAGCAAAATCGAAGCGAACCTTCATATTCTAATTTTGTCGAAGACAAAGTAGAGTGCTCCAGAGTAGTGGAAGAGAAGACGACAAGAAACTCAACAGCATATGTTTCTACTAATTTATGTTGTTCAACAATTTCGCAGAATCGAGAAGTAGTTCTTGATTCAGGAGCCACCTCACATTTAGTTTCCTTGAAACAAATATTGTTTGAGTATACCGAGATTTATTATACTTGGAGACGGTTCTAAGCATACAGTTGACGAAACTGCTGTATTGGTGTATTGTGGCTAGACACGACAAAATTGGTGTACTGCGGCTAGACATGAATCAGGGTGAAAAGAAACTAGAAGAATTCTATGTTCCTACTCTTGATAAAGATCTTCTATCCATAGCTAAGATAGTTGACACAAGAATGTCAATAACCTTCACAAGGAACTCTTTTAAATTGTTCAATGAAGATTCTGATAGCCTGGTTGCCAAAGGCAACATAAATGGTAAGTTGTATCACTTGAGCATCCGAACTAGAGTTGAACAAGCTAATCAAACTCAGGATTCAATAGATAATCTGTGGCACAAAAGGCTAGGTCTCTTCGGTTAGTGTGAAACAAGTAACCAAAATTAATGCGAAAGTTCTAGACCAATGTTCTAGAGGTGCTACGATTGCTAAACCTTCACCAAATGACAACCCTCTCACATGTACTACATTTAATGACTTTTCACATGGTTTCAACCGTAGCCCAAGTTAATTTTAATATTCTAATTTTATTTGTCAAGTCAACAAAGGTTCATAATGACATTTTGATGCCCTACAAAGATTTCCAAATTTCCATAAAGCTTACCCCTCTCAAATCAATACTTCGTGGTCTTCTTATGCAAACTAACCTTTGACTTTAGGGTAAGTAAAACATGTCGTTTGGAAGTGAATGTAACCTGCTTGGAAAGCAATATGCATTCTTGAAAGGTTGCACGAGTAAGAATTCTACATGAGGTGCGTGAAGTGTGAGGTATGCGTGATGTGTAAAGGTTCCATCCCATTTTCTGATTCTAGGTTGAGGACTTTCTTCTCATAGAATCTCTTCAATGGAAAAATATTTCATTGTGAGATGTGAGAGTCATTATTATTGAATCTTACTGAAATTTCATCATTGTGAGTTCGTTGGGTGGGAGCTCAATGGTGAATTCGATATGAGTGTCTGAAAGGGTCAAGAACGAGTCTTTGAGTAAGGAGGTGAAACTTTCTTACATACATTTCTGAGTACAAGTATTCTCACATGAAGTCTGAGCGCAGGCATGTAGCATTCCTGTTTAATGTGGAGTACAGGCTCATAGAATTATAATCTGAGCAGAAACTCACAATACTGCTATTCTGCAGGTCTATATTCTGAGTGATACCCCACTCACCCTTTTTGTTTAAAGAGGAGCGCTGAGCTATTCGAGATCTGACTCTGAGCAGGAAAATTCTTAATATTCATGTATAGATTTTGAGTGATGGCTCACACACATTACAAATTGCTTTGGAGTCCTAGACTTGTCCTCAATACTTATTGTCTGAGCAAGATTATGAGGTTTGGTAGCGTGGCTCAGACTGTTGCTTTCTGCTTCACTTCCTCTGGATTTGATCGCTGCTTTTAGTGCCTTGAGTGAGTAAAATCCTATAGTTATCTGATCACCGTATCTAAGCATTGATCTGAATGATAATGAAGGCATTAGTTTCTGTCTTTCTTCCTACGAATTGAGCGCAGCTTGGCTATTTATTATTTGTAAAACCACTGTCATTTTTGTGCATTAATCGAGCCAATGTCATCTGTATCTTGAGCAGAAGCTACAGTATCCACACTTGTTTCTAAGTAGAAGCTCACAGGTGTTTCATGATCACTCGAAGCGCTGATCCACACATGTCCTTACCTGCATTCTGAGCTCAACTTTTCATCTATATGTCAACAACATTCCTAGTTGGTTGAACATCGGTGCTACCAGCTATGAAGAAGTGAACCATCGCTGCCTTTCTAACTCATTTAAGAGGCATGAACGAAATCCTTTTGAAACTTGAGCGCATTCTATAGCCAGTCTCAGTAGATAGAAATCGTTGTCCAGCTTACCACTAGAACCAATGAGCAATCGCTACTAGGAGTGGATGAGGAGTTTCAATCCCAACGACTGATCTGAGCAAATTCTGATTCTATCGCTGCCTTCTAAAAATATGTCTGCTGCCAGCTAGAAAAGGTTGAGCCGTTATTGCCCTTCTATGAAGTATTCTGAGTGCGGCTAAGAGTAGTTTGGAGTGCATGCAGTCAGATCTCCTTTGCTGTCTTTAAACCACATGAATTCATGAAGCTGAGCCAGTCGCCATCTTGAGAATTGCCAAATTTTGAGAGCTCCATCACTGCTCCATCGCTGGCAGTTTTTCAGCCTGCGCTCACCTTGCACACTTTCTGAGCTACTGCTATAGCCTACAGCCAGCGGACAGCAGCCTGCTGTCTACGCTGCCCTGCTGATTGTTTTTAGCAACCTGCCGCAAGATTTTTTGCAGTTCTCTGATCTCACTCGCTGTCCAAGTTTTGGCATAAATTAGCAACCTGTCGCAAGGTTTTTTGCAGTTCTCTGATCTCACTCCCTGTCCAAGTTTTGGCATAAATTAGCAACCTGTCGCAAGGCTTTTTTGTAGTTCTCTGATCTCACTGCCTGTCCAAGTTTTGGCATAAATGGCAAGTTCAAATGGCTTTCTAAAGATTGAATACAAGACTACCTCAGAATGAGAGTGGTGTTCATGACTAGTAGGATCTTAGGGTTCTCCGTGTTCTGTGTGAAACATTGAGGTAAGGCAACTTTTTCAATCAGTGTAAGTCTTGTATGCCATATAGTATGCCATATGTAGCGTATTAGTAGGTTCTCGTCACAATCGTCATCTCCATATTGAAATGAGAATCTGTAGTATTAGGGAATTAGTTTTTAACTTCTCGCATTGAGGATAAGAGGATGTTTATGTTGAGAATTTTGGTAGAGTAAGCAATTTGGTCATCTTGCTCGTACCTAAAGTGTTATACTAAAATCAGTTTTAATTAAGGCTAATACGTTTCTTTTGATTGGAGTTTTTGACTTGATCATTTCACCTGGATGATCACATAGAGGATCAGCAATATATAGACTGATACGATCAGATGATCATATATACAGAACACACAGAAATGACAGTCAAAGATATTGTTTGTGACAGATAGTGAGTTTTATAGATTAGCAGTAGCTAGTCACAATACTCGCGAGAGAGAACGCCTCTCTTGCGCCAACGCGCTGATCTGGGAAACAGATAGCGCTCAAGAAAAACATTGTAAATTCAGCTCTAATATTGGAAGCAATTTTTAATAATACTCTATTCTGTAATGTGTATGATCTGCACTATTGAAATGCATGCTAGCTGTAGATATCTTTCTACTGTTGTCACTACTCTACATTATCTGTTGTTTACAAGTTCAATTTTTACAACAAATCGTCAAAAGCAATCTGGGGCTTGGAAGAGAATTAGACCATAGTCAGTAGGAGAAGCTACGGCTGCCAAGTCGGCTCTGTCCGGCCTTCATCTTCGGAACGTCAGTTTTTCCCATCAGTGGTATCAGAGTCATCCAGCTCTATCAGAGCCAACGTCAAGTTCAAGTTCGTAGAACTAGATTTGGCTATGGAATCCATTAGCAACATTCAATCAAAGATCTGCACGATCCTTGACTCCTCAAGATCAAACTTCTTAGCATGGAAAATGAAGACTTCTCTCATACCGAAAGGAGAAGGTCTATGGCCCTAGGTAGAAGGCACTGACATTAGGGCCCTTTTTGAATTCAAAAAGGGCCTCTTCCTTGCCTAAGCAAGTTTCTTAATCATAATTAGTGTAATGCTAATCCATTCTACGTGGCATCTTTACCATGGGTTACCACATAGAGTGAGCATGAGTTAAGAGCTATCTCTAAGATCTATTTTCATAGACTTTAGTAGGTTTGTTACATAGACTATAATAGGGTAACCTTAGAGTAGGACAAAGCCTATCATTGAATGTCATCCCAAAAGTACAACACATAGGACCTAGGCATGACACAATACTCCATGTCTAGCTCATTTCAAATGCATACTTCAAACTAACATTAAGCCAAATTCGTTTTTGAAGATCTTCTTGGACCTTGGATTTTTTCAAGATGGGAACAAAATGTCACTTGCATGTGAACTTAGAGGAGGAGTATTCCACAACCAAAGCTGCATGGGGTGTTAACTTGAACTCATACGAAATAAAACAGATTGAAACGACATCAAATATTACCTGCTTACAAACTGCTTCAAACTACAAAGCGAGAATGCAATTCATTCATAGAACATGAATTAGGCTTGTGAAGCTGAATACAAATCTCTTACAACCACAACAAAGGAGGTTTTATGGATCAAAAGGCTACTTTTGTAGCTTAAGTGTTATGCAGATGAAGATTTACAAATTATCAAGAATGATAACATTTTTGCCCAGGCTCTTGCAAATGGACCAGAGCACCACTTGGATGCTTTGCATGTGGAGAAAATCATAGAGTTGCAGAATGCCCAAATAAAGAAAAAATTGTACCATTCTGTCGTGATTGTGGATATGGGCATTTCTATAAAGACTATCCAGCAAGACCAAAGCCACCACCAGCTACAGCACCTGTAAATTTGATAACAATCAAGCAAGGATCAGTAGCTCAGAATAAACCAAGTGCACCCTTGATGGTGGTCACCAAAGCACAAAAGCAAAAAAAAACTAGTAGTGGATCCAGTACCTGCTGATTCTATACCATTGAATGATACACCAATAGCATCGGGAGTCTATCCAAATCTTAATGCAGAAAAACGAAGATATCAGGATATGAGACATTGTATAAACATCTGCAAGAAGAAGAGGAACTTGAAGCTGCTAAAGTAACAGTTGAAGTTCGGTCTTCACCATCGCAGGCTCCAAAAAATTTAGGTACGGAATTGAATGATCAATTACATCATCATAAAGAACCCTTCAAGATGACTGAACCAGAAGCATCGCATACAAAATTACTCATGAACATTTTGTCTAGCAAGATCAATATTTCATTGGGAGAGTTCCTAAAGTTGGTGCCAAAAGCAAAAGAAGTCTTAGCGCAAAAGTTAGCTCAAGAAGAACTAGAAGTCCATTGAGAGACACTTTTTTGTGCTGGATTTGAAGAATCTAATGATGTACTCCATGTTGGAGCCACTTGGGAAAGTGAACAAAAGAATATCACTCTGCCGATACAACATAGACAATTTTCTAAAGAAGCAACCGTGATAGATGGCGATTCAGGAGTTAATCTGATTTCTATAAGGCTACGTGCAAAATGGGGCCTTACAAAGATCAAACCTGCTACTTTTGCTATTAAGCTAGTTGATCAAACGATAGTTCGTCCACAAGGAATGGTGCAAGATATACCTGTCAGGATTGCGGGAGTACAGTTCGTCATTACTTTCGTCGTGATGGACTTACCAGAAGCGCCAAATGTCTACTGAGTTCTATTAGGACGTCCATGGTTACGAGTTGCGCAAGTATTTCATAACTGGGGCACCGGAAAAATCACTTTTGAAAATCGTGAATGTGCAGTTGAAGTTGATCCTACAAAGATCAGCTGCCGGTTGCTCGTCTCTACTTTCGTGCGGCTATGATGGGAGGCTCTTGGGAATCCCGCTTCACCTCATGGACAACCTCCAAGTGGATTGCCGGTGCCCACCGTTGTTTCCTGTCCCACAATTTGGATTTCAATATTGCACGCCTCGACTTTCTGGAGAAGGTGCAGTATCATTTAATCAAGATTCGGCGCGAAGCCAATAAAAGTCCCCAATAACTGCATATTGCAGGTGTCATGGGACCGCCACCAGTTTTCGTGGGGGATACTGTTGGAGGGTTTGCGGATCCCAAGGCAACCCTAACCCTAGTTAATAAGTGAGAGGGATTTGGCACCTTGCGTGTGTAAGTCCAACCCAATGATCACATAGTTATTTGAGTGATCAGTTAAAAGTTAATAAAAGGACTTTAGGCCTTTTTGTGGGACTTTTAATGTCGCAGGGCCTAAATGTCAAGTTAGTGAATAAAGCTGGGTTTCCTTCCAATTTTGATGGTTCCCACACTTTTTTAAATTTGAATAAAAAGAGAGGCAAGATTGGACCAATAGGATTCAGAGGCCAGGGTCCTCCTCTCTACTATAAAAAGAGACCAACTCGAGTTGCTCTTGATGTTCATTTCCTCATTTCAATAAAGCAGATTGGTTCTCTTTTGAAAGGGATTGATGAATGTCCTTGCTCTTTCTCTCTTTTCCTCCATTTCTCATGCTTTTTTTGAATTTTGCTAATTGTTGGATTTGATCATTATTGGGATCGCTATTTTTTATGCTTTTTGTGAGAGAGAAAGGGAGAGAAAGAAAGAGTAAGTTTCTATCATTGTTGTCGATTTAGGGTTAATGGAAGTAGGGTTAATGGAAGTAGTGTTAATGCTTAGTGTTAATGGATGTTAGTGTTAGATCCTCCATTCATGTTGAAATCTGAACTATACTATTGCTCTCATGGGAACGAACCTACACGTGACAACTAACTTCATCTCCTTGATACTAGATTGATTAGATCTTGGATTGAGGATAGGCAAGGAAAGAAACCCACTACATTTTCACAAATAAGAATTTGAAGACTCAGGACGACCACATCAATATAGAGCAGCTTTATTATCGAGCAACCCTCACTTCTGTGCTTCATGTTGATATGATGGAGCTATGGAAAACTCACAACTTTCTATGCTCCACTATTACAAACCAATGTTGTTCCTTAATAAATTGTGCTAGCAAATGATGGAGGTCATCACCAACAAGATTTACCCATCTCGCCAACAACAATTTTGCCTCCAGGAAGCTCAAAAGATCCAAGACGAAAAAGCTTCGATTGGTGTGGGACCACCAATCCAATAAGGAGGGGGGGAATATTAGCAACAGAGTGAAAAATATAAAAAGAAATAAAACTCCGTGGCATGTGTATTGTAAGTCCACGTATGAGTAAATGTAATAAACTTCTACTATGGCATGTGTTATGTAAGTTTATGGGTAGAAGCTTAAGTAAATAAAATAACTTAAACTTAGACTTAATAAAACTTAAGCTTAGAAAGATTCTAAGTTATCTTAAGCTATCTTAAGTCTAGAGTTAGAAATCCTAAGTTCTAAGTTAAAAGTTTAGAAGTCTTAGAATGGCTAGTTTAGAAACTAATCCCATAAGCTAGTGGATGCTTATGGAAGGCCCTTCTTGCTATAAGAAGAGAGACATTCCTCTTGTAAATAACACTTTGATATTATGCTATATTGCTCTCTTTTGAGATATCATTCTATTTCCTTGTGTTCCCTTTGGAAGGTGCATAGCTTGAGAGAAGGTACTCGGGCCTCCTCTTGCCTCCTTTCATTGGTTTTTATTGTGGCATGTTTTTATTTGCTTTATGCTTAGCCTTAGTTGCAATCTTATTTCCAAATCCCTTTTGGGTGTTAGATAGGATTTAGATTAATGATCTTGCTAGTTGGGAAGCCTTAGCATGATCTTGTTAATTCCATTTACCTTTGTTAGTTGGGAAAGCCTTGGCAAAATTTTTTTAAAGTTATTTTCCAAGCAGTGGCTAGTTGGGTACCGCCTTAGCCACATCGTGTAATTCCGAGCACCAGTTGGGAAGCCTTGGTGCTTCCTTGTTAATTGTTTTTTATTTTCGTTTGAAGTTTGTAGATCTTAAAAGGTGGACGACTGGTCTACCAATATACTACGCACGAACCCTCATTAGACCTAGCCACCGTAGAGTAGAAATACTTCCAACAATTTGCTTATGGGACAAGACATTTCAAGTCTCAAAATACAATACAAGTTCCTTTTTGGAAGCTGGACTTTGACTTTTACATACTTTTTTAAGTCTAAGTTTAAACCTTGAGACTTGCCAAAATTGTTTCCTTGCCACCTAGTGACTAATGGCACCACAACTTGGACTTACACTCACATGATGCCGAAACTACAGTCTCTTGAAAATTGTACCTCAACGAAAATAAGTTCACATTGTCACCCTAGTTGCCTGTGAGCTTATCATTACCAAGAGAGCTGATTGGATGGATGCCAAAATGAAACTACTTGAGTTAACCCTATCTAGGGTAGAGGTTGGGAAACAGTAAACCTCGCCAATAGTCTACCAAGCGTAGGTAGTTAGCATTGGAGTAGTGTTGGAAAGGCTACCAAATACCATACCAATAGAGAGTCAAACAATGTTGTTACAAATACTAGATCATGGAGTACGAAGGGCTTTTGACATGGAGTAGAGAAACCTGGGTGGAGTGAAAATCCTTGTGAAATCTAGGGTTAGGGTGAAATCCCAAGCTTTTAATATGAAATTATCATCTTATGACCCACTACCCCTAGCATCTCGGAGAAATGGCACATGGTACAAATCGAATAGTCTAATGACTAAGTAGAACTAGTTAGAACATATGTAGTGCTAGTTGACAATGATAGGATGACTTATGGGATAAGTTGGAAAAACCATGAAACCCACGTACAATGTCAATTGATCGTTATTCATAGATAGAAAGGGTACTACCCTAAAACGTCATAGGTATACCATGGAGACCTAGGTCTAAGGGAACACCACTTGGAGAGACATCAAATCTCCAAAGAGAATGACTAGAACTTAAGAGAAGCAGTCCTAGGTCTTTGATCCATTTGAATCAATTGATGCTACAAAGACACCGTTAGATAATGTAGCACCTGTCATTACAGAATCTATAGCCAACAGAATGGCAAGACATTTGATAGAACCGATCATAGTACCCTCTACGAAGGGAGGGCTACCAAAATTGAGTGAATCCACCCTTGAATTCCATAAAGCACATGATGTTTTTTTTGTTACCACCTTGATTGAAACTGTTAGACACTAGTATCATAGTCTACAACGAGACTCAATTCACACTATCAAGGAGTTCCATAGAATATTTTTTATTGAGTATGTCCCCCACCGAACGGCGGATGGCCTACTGTTCACCCTGATCTCCCTACAACAAGAGAACAACAAAAGTATCAGGTAGTATTGGCATCGTTTGACAGAGTTGTCATGATGTGCTACTACCACCTATGTTGGTATTAATCTTCTTTTTGTGAGGGATCAAGAATGACATACACATGATTGTACATCAGAGTAACACCCAAATATTGGCTAAGGCAGTAGACAAGGCAATATTGATACAAGACACGCAAATTGTGGTTGCCCATGCATTCCATTTAGCGCAAGCGCTGAAGGATCTAAGTCCCGAGACATGGAGAGGAGGTCCCATCATAGCTATAGGAGCACACCCATAGTGGAACTCCAACCCATACATGTTATTGAACCTTGACAAGATAGGAATATGCAAACCCTTGACGCTTGAAGGATCCAAGGATAAATGCCACATAGAAGCTATGAGAGCACTAGCTCCAATGTAGAGATAGGCAATATGCGAGCAATTTTGAAAGGGTATATGGACATAATGAGTGAGAACATGCAAACATTAGCGATAGATGTGAATTTTCTCAAACAACACTAGATTGTGATAGGACAGAGACACCCCATAGAGGGTCCAAGCCCCTTAGTGTGCCGACACTATAGAGGAAACCACATGAATCATTAATGTTCTAACCAAGTCTATCATGTACTGCAAGAGACCTGGGCGCTTGGAGGATAGATGCTGGACACGTAGAGATGCTTGGAACACTAAGAATAGGATGGGCTTGCAAAACGACAAGCACACTCAGTATATACAATGATGACCAAGGATTTTTCCAAAAGACAAAGGAAAGACAAGCATAGAGGATGACCGGCCACATGTGAATTTCATTGATGTAGAGAAATTGGAAGAACCCATGATTATAGACGAGGTGTTGGTAGTGACATAGAGCAACCTTGAAATGGAGCTACCTCCCAATAAACCCAAGCCTGCACCTAAGCCACCATAGAAGGTGGATGAACTAGTAATTGTTAAAGAAGAAGTACATGGACCTACACCCAATGATGAGGATCTATTCCAGAGATCAAGGTGAGGTCAACATTTTAGAAGGACACAAACACCCCAGATTCCTAAGACCGAGGAATAAAAAACTAGCCCAGAGACCAAGAGAACTATGACCAAAATGTGCAAGTCTAGAAAAGACATAAATCTGAACCTGTACTCACCTTTCTTAGATCCCAATGTGAGGACGAGTAGGAGGTGAGGACGAATTCCCCTATTGACTCCATGGACTTTCAAAACACCAATGTAATTTGCCAATACTACATATCAAATCTTAGAACAACAAATTGTCCTACATGGACTACTATCAAAAGATAGAACTTAAGAGAAAAGTCAGTACAGAGAGGATAAATGGTGATTTCCCTTTGAATCGGATCTTAGAAAGTGAGGGTTGAATGTCTGTAAAGAAAGAGAGAGTTCAATTTATCCACCGATATGGATACACTTTCAAAATTGAGGCATTGAAGCCCTCACTGCACATCCACTTTCAAAATTGAGGAATTGAAGCCCTCACTATAACGAACATCTTATAACAACAACCATCTCTCTTGGCTCTCAATAGTACACATCTCTATCAAAACATCCACCAAGAAGTGACTAGAATCAAGCAACACCATAGAGGAGAGAGTAGGGCAAACCAACCCACAAAAAGGACCTACAGATCCTCCCCCTCCAAGATATGGAGTTGGCAATCAGCTACGACATGATCTCTCACAATCTAGCAAGACCTCCACAAACAAGACAAACACTGGTGATGGTAAGAAGAGGCAACAACAAATAGTTATACTCTCTCCTTGCATGCACTCCACTTGCCACATTGACTCGTCATTATGATAACTACGGTTAATTATTAGTTCACAGGCTTACTCACTCTCTCTAGGTAGAAGGTGTGAAATTTCAAGTTCTAATGATCCTAAACTCGGATCTAGGCCAATAGTAATTGCACAAAAAATCACTCGTAAAATTGTTAGACTATTTCTACACAATCTCACTAGTTTGATCAAGATCAAATCACAATAACATATCGCGTAGATTCCGACGTGCTTTTGAAAATATCATAATTCGTTGCAATCCGACACGTTGGAATACGATGTCCAAGTAAAAAATCAGAAAAAATTAGAGTCCAGCGATCGGAAAATATAGGCGGCAACCAATTTTTGAAAGGCATGTAAGAATCCAACATGTCGGATTCCGACATTCAAACGTGGATATGACCTAGCATGTTTTTTCAAAAACAAAAAATACGTGTAATCCAACGTGGACGTCGGCAATCCGAAAGCCTGTCCACGACATCTGGGACCTGTCCTCCGGGCCTGAATGGGCATGGACGTCGAAATCTGATGCGTTTTGAAGTCGTCAGATTCTGACGTCTGTTTGGTTTCTCGTATTCGCGCGATCCAACACCTTCTCTCTCACTCTATTTTTTTGCAGGTTGGAGCGTCTTTGGAGTGATTGAGGGTGATTCAAGATCAATGCTTGAGGGCTTGAAGATCAGTGTTTGAGGTTGGTGCTTGATTTTTGTTTGTTTTGCTTTTTGTTTGTTTGTTTAAGGTTGGTGTTTGTTTGTTTGTTTTGAGAATAGATAGAGAGTGTGAAAGATTGAAAGAGATAGAGAGAGAAAGAGTGTGTGTGTGTATTATATGTGTATGTGTTTTTAATTTTTTATTGATTTAGAATGGTTTTGAATATTGTTAGTATGAATATGGTTTTGAATGGTCTTGTAATAGATTGTTAGTACTATATAGGATAGTGTTTGGTAATAATATATTATTAGATTTGTAATTTGTGAGAGAGAAAGAGAGAGAAGAGGTGGAGTGTAGATGTTGCTTGAAGATATTGAAAGATTTTGGAGTTTATGTTTTGTTCTTTATTTGAAAAATAAAGTTTTAACAGAGAGAGAGAGAGAGAGAGAGAGAGAGAGAGAGAGAGAGAGAGAGAGAGAGAGAGAGAGAGAGAGAGAGAGAGAGAGAGAGAGAGAGAGAGAGAGAGAGAGAGAGAGAGAGAGAGAGAGAGAGAGAGAGAGAGAGAGAGAGAGAGAGAGAGAGAGAGAGAGAGAGAATGAGAGAATAGCTTGTGATAGTGTTTATGATAGATTGATTTTTGATAGTGTTTATAATAGATTGTTAGAATTATCTAAGATAGTGTATGTGTGTATTTGAGAAGATGTGTATGTGTTTTGAATTTTGCATTGATCTAAAAATTTAGGTTAATAGAAAAATATAAATAGATAGTGTTGGGTAGTAATAGATTGTTAAATTTATAATGTGTGTGTGTGTGAGAGAGAGAGAGAGAGAGAGAGAGAGAGAGAGAGAGAGAGAGAGAGAGAGAGAGAGAGAGAGAGAGAGAGAGAGAGAGAGAGAGAGAGAGAGAGAATGAGAATGAGAATGTGTGTGTCTGTGTGTGTTTTGTATTATGCATTTTAGGGTATTTAAGAGTGATAGATAAATAAATAGTGTTTGATAGAAAATTTATATTAGATTTATAATGAGAGAGAGAGAGAGAGAGAGAGAGAGAGAGAGAGAGAGAGAGAGAGAGAGAGAGAGAGAGAGAGAGAGAGAGAGAGAGAGAGAGAGAGAGAGAGAGAGAGAGAGAGAGAGAGAGAGAGAGAGAGAGAAAGTGTGTATGTGTGAGTGTGTTTTGATTAAGATTTAGAGTAGTAGATGACTAGATAGTGTTTGATGGTAATTGTATGTTTGAATTTGCTTATAATAATGGTTCAATTGTGTAATATAGTGTTATTTTTTAATTGCTTGTGCATGTGACAAAAATATTCAAAAAAAACAGAGCAAGTGTTTAAAGAGCGAGCAATTGCACTTAAGCTTCAAGTGAGTTCACCGGTGAGTTTATGTTGTTTCAATTTTTTTTTATTGGAATACTTTATCTAACATAGTAAGAAATCAAATGTAATTCATCATTTTCATTTTGTTCAAAGCAATATCGTAGTTTACCGCATACACTAGTTATTAGTTAATATGCAAAGGTGAAATGTAGATAATTAAAATTCCCAATTCTAGGAAGGTGTGTAGCCCTTACTTTTCTCCCGTTAAAGACGAGGTTCTAATCTTTCCAACTTGCATGGAAAAACTTGCGCACCACAGGGAGGGAATATGTGGTGACATTTTGAAATAGGACATAACCGCAAGGTTCGGGTATTATAATTATCACATCAACTCTATCTATAAAAGTATACATAAAAAGTATTGCGATGAACATAAAAAAAAATGATTGCAAATGAATTTAAGTATTAATAATCATAGATCATTCTCATCATTTACGTCATTCTTGTCATCACACAAGTCTTGACACTCATTTGAATCTAGGTCTAGGTATAATTCTAAATTTTTGATCGTGTCTCTTTGATGATGTGAGCTACCCTCATATTCAATTTCCTCTTCTTGTAATTCTATCTCATCCAAACGTGGGGGCCTCAAATTACCCCCAATTTGGTCTTGTACAATCGTAGGAATCTCATCATTTCCATTTGTATCTTCTTCTCCCATCATTTCGACATCATTTGGAGTTTGGATGAGTGGTTTAGGTTCTTCCAAAATGTCGTCAAAATTGGGTGGTGATTCATCGTGTGTATCCAATTCAACAATATCTTTTCCTTCAAACACACATCATTTTCTTGCATTAAGTTGGATCACATACCACCATCTTGGGTCTATTCGATTTGGATGGAATACAATCTGCCAAAGAATTAAAAAAAAATTAAGTTAGTCTTATATGATTGATACATAAATAATTGGATTGCGAATATTAACAACATTGGAATTTTAGAGTCTCACTTGTTCGCAATGTCGTGGCAATACTAAAGTGTCATGAGAGTCCATCGATATACATTTTGTTGAGTCGATTTGAAAAAACTTTGAGTTACTATTTCTAATCGTGGCGTTGCTTCCACGATAGATGACCTTAAACCATCTTACGTCAAAAATAAAATATCTATCGTTAGTCTCGTAATCGACTTCATAAATATGTTGCAATGTGCCGACATAGTCTAGGTCACCCGAAATGACATTAGGGTCTCTCGCACAAGAACAACTCTCTTGTTGAAAGTTGGCCATTATACCACAATCATATGTACGTCGCTTGTTGTCAATCTCTCAACACGATAATGGTGTCCCACAAAAAAAAAACAAATGTGTGTAATTAGAAATACTATTCATATATTGAGTAGTACAAAAACAAAACTTCACAAAAACAATATTACACTAACCTTCCATCCACATCCATGAACAAATTCTCATTCTAATTCGGTCACTTCTTTTTCGTTTTCAGATGCTTTTAGCATCGTATCAAAAACCCATTCACAAGAGCATTTTGAAGATAAAGGCTCCAAAGGTTCGTCGTTCTCCAACGCCCTTCTTCTTCTTCGATTGATATGTCTTCTTCGTTTCAATGTTATGTTTCTTTCCTTTTTGGCTTCTTCATACCTTGAAATCCGCTTTTTTATTTGTCCACAATTATATAATATGAACACGTTCATCTTCTTCTTCACACCACATTTTTGGACTTGTAGGATGCAATTGTGAGATTATTTTGTTGATATAATACAAAGATTCATGTACAAGCTAACTTTCTGCAATGCTATCTTTTGGCCTTCCCTTTTGTCTCACAAAGCCCTTCAAAACTTTCATAGAGCGGTCAAGGTAGAACATCCATCTTGTGTGCACAGGTCCTGCAATTGATACTTCTTCGACCAAATGCACTAGAAGATGAACTTGCATATCCAAAAAGGAAGTTGGAAAATCTCTTTCCAACAAACATACCATTTCGATCATTTAGATTTTCATGGAATCCAATTCACTATTTTTTATTTCTTTTGAGGAAATCCACCTGCAAGATTGATAGTACATTAGATTGTTTAACACTTAAAATTTTGAAATAACACATATTTATAAAAGTGCTTAAAAAAATATACAAACCTAATCATCGATGAGAAATTGTAAAGCGTATTTTGTACATCATCATTGAAGAGACCTCGAATAGAAAGTGGAAGTATGAATTTCAACATCTTATGCCAATCATGCGATTTCAATCCACTTAATTTACCATCTTTGGTAAATGATTTGCATAAAGAATGTGCATAGTCTGTTGGAGTTCTCATTTGTTTTATGACATGTTTAACATATGAGAGTTGCTCTTTTGTAAGAATCCACGACACACTAGGTAGAATCTCATCTCCACCTTCAGTGTATTGAATCCAATAGGGTCTTTTCACATCGGCCGCTTGTAGATCTTTACGAGCTGTGGAGTTGTCTTTTATGCCATTCAACATTTGGATCAAACAACAAGCTAAGCATGAGGTGCTTTTCATTCTTAAATTACTTTTCATTTTATATTTTATTGCATTACTTCATGTGCATTATGAATGACAATACTTTATTGCATTGCTTTATGCACATCATAAATTTCATCTAGATTTTTATATAAGATATTGATTCTTGTTTTGAAATTCGACATTGCACATGGTTTGGAATTCTTAGTTGGTTATTACGTCAATCCACATCTCGAAATTCGACATTGCAATTTTGAATAAAGAACATTGCACATATAAAAAGCAATGGCAATATAGCACGATCATTTGCAATAATAATGTGTTCATAATATACTTGTGCATATATGCAGTTTATCACAACGAGATGAATTACAGTCAGATCAGTCTAGTGATGAAGACACTACTCAAGTTAACAGGGTAAGTAATAAACATGTATGTTTTCTTGTTCATAAGACGAAAAGAAGAAGGTCAACCATCGAATTTGGAAGACGTTGAGGGTTGTTAACTTTATATGATTGTTTTTTATTATAATATTCGTCAATCGTCACTTATGAAATTTGTTTCATGTGTGTAGCCAATACATGAAATGCCATTCCACAGAGTTGATCCATCCGTGTTTGGTTACAATCAACGTCAAGTTTTGATAGACATGAGAAAACAAAGAATGAGACAAATTGAAGAGGCAAATACAATTGGAAAAAAGAGTAATCAACCTGATTCTAATGATTATGATGATGAGGTGCAACACGATGAAGCAATGCACAACATGTTTGAATCTTACTTTGAAACAAATGAGAATGATGATATGCATGCATCTTCTAATGAAAACGGAGATCACAAACAATTTGAGATGGATGAAGACGAGATTTTATTGCGCAAGGAGGCAGACACTCCTTTATATCTTGGAGCATCCATTTCGAGACAAAAATATAATTTCAAAAACAATTCATGAATATCGTTTCTCCAAGAACCCAAATCCAAAAACAGTCCGATAAAAATGCGCGCATTTTTTTACGCATTTTCTTGTTTTTTCTACCTAATTTGGGACGTCCGAATCCGACATCCAAACACGTCGGACACATGTCGGATAGACGTTGGACACACGTCATACCTTATTTTTGATCATTCTCTTCACAAACGTCAGATTTCGACGTGTATTTGGGACGTCGGATTCCGACATTCAGTAGATGTCGGGTGGACGTCGGATGGGCGTCGGACATCCATCGTACAATTTTATGGATCATTCTTAATTTAAAGACGTTGGAATCCGATGGCTCTTTTGGACATCGCAATGCGATGTCCACGTTGGATCGCAAGTGACATCTTTGGACGTCGCAATCCGCAATCCGACGTCCACGTCGAATTCATTTTCATCGACCGAGAAGTGTCGCTCCGGATTCTGGCAACTTATGTGTGTCGAATTGCAACGTGTTTTAAGGACGTCGAATTTCGACGACCTTATAGCGACGTGTTTTTCCGACGTCCGCGACAAATAAAAAAAAATTAAACTCGCGATTCACGTCGCAAAACATGTCGCAAATCGTGACGGGTATTGTTGTGAATGAAGTTCGAAGGGGTATTGTATATCACCAATATTAAGTGCGAGACCTCACTGAATTCAACTTCCCTTTGTACGAAAGAGACTTTAGTCATGAATATCAATTCCCAAAATGAATTGGTTTGATGGACCGACACAAATAGTAATCAAGATTTCTCAGTTTGCAAACCCAACCCATTCTGCACATATGGTGGCATAAAATACACGAGCAAAGAAGAACCTATGAGACTCCTTCAGGCAAACGATTAACCCTAATGAGCATGTGACTAGATTGGGTATATTATCATGAACACTAAATTTGTTTTAGGGTAATTGGCATTGGGTGCTCCGAAACCCTAACTTTTGTGTAATTTCAATCCAAAAATTAGGTCATAGGTCAAATCTCTTGGTGGAGTAGTGGTTGAGTTATGCATACCTCTCTGTTGGATGAACGGTGGGATTTTAAACTTTTCGGGTCTAGGTATTTCACAGTGTCGAACTGGTGTGTCTACGTTGCAACTTAACTAGGATGACGTGTTTCAACTATACTTGTTGGACTAATGGCTTTGGTGTTTCATAGAGGTTAGATCGAGTTAATGTAGTCACGAAATCCCATAAATTACAAAGTTATAAATGCTTTCAACTTGACTATTTCCACAATTGGCAAGGCTCTTGTATACTAGCTATAAAAAGCTGATAGATTCCATTATGTGGTAATAGATGGAAAAAATGCTGTTATATTCTACCAATCGTATCGAATACAATGCTTTCCTTCTATTATCGAAGTGAAACTGTAACAACTCCATATTGAGATTTTAGTAGGCACATCTAGCAAAATGACGATTTGCTTATAATCTTCTTAGAATTGCCTCTTCTCAGGTTCCTTGTTTGCTTCTCCGTGGAAATTTTCCAATGCTTTGATCTTCTCATCAAATTGCAACTACAACTTTTCCATCTGTTTCTGTTGGGTCTTCCCAAGTTTCTCGCACTCATTGAGCATCATTTTTGTAGTAGCATTGGCATTCGTTGATGCAATAGTGGTGGATGTCGTAGTAGTCTGCCCTGCTGTATAAGGCAACATTTTGACATTCGGCTCATCATCTGAATCTTCATCTTCCTCCCGAATTGCATCGTCCATCACATTTTGCAAAAGTGCGTACTCATTATGGCGTTTCAGTTCACGTCTGATCCGTTTAGGTAGTCCTGACAAAAACCACATAATCATGGCATTTTCATTAATCAGCTCAGGCTCACATTCAGAGCTAAGATGTTTTACCCTTTCGATGTAATCTCGAATCATTTCCCGCTTTCCCATTTTAATTTTACTTAAAAGTAGGAAAGGGTCTTCCATAAACTTCCGTGGTTTGAACCGTGTGATAAGGGCTCGTTTAACAACCTCCCAATCTGTACGTTCAGTTTCATCTTGGTTATAGTACCAATCTTGTGCTGCGTCTGTTAAGGCCATAGAAAATAGCTTAAGTTTATCTTGAGGATAAATCTCACCATAGACCTCACAGGATTCAGCATAGATCTGAAGAAATCTAACTGGATCTGTTAATCCATTATATTTGGGTAGATCCAATCGGGGTGCTCTTCTAACAATAATTGGATTGACCTCCTGTGGAGCAGCCATCTTACAAATTTAGATCAAGATAATGTGATTGGATATAGATTTTTCCAAAAACTATCTCAGATTAGATCTGCTAGCTCTATTCCACTTTTCAATAATCTGATTCTATATGATAAAAAACTACCCAAAATTCGATCAATCGATACTTCTCAAAAAATGATAAATCTCTCAGAATCCAATTCAGAATATATCAGATTTGATCCAGATTTTGACAGAGACTTGATCTAGAAAATCAGAAATTAAAAATAGGACTGGCGAAGGTTCTCTAGGCGAAGGTGGTCCGGCGAAGGTTCAACAGTGCTATTTTTGGATAAAAACTCTCTGAACACTTTTTTGGCAATTTCTTGGGAAATAACCTTCGCCGACTTCTCAGCTAGAAGATCTGACACAGATAAAACTATAGAAAACCGGCCGAAGGTCTCTGACACAAGAAAATATAGTTTTTGTGATCTGGTGAGGGTAAGAATCAAGATTTTTTGTGATTTGATCAAGATAAATCTTCACCGAACTCAAAAATAGTATTTTTATATAAATAGAATGTTCTGGAAACTCGGCGAAGATTCTGGCAAAGGATCAAGAGTAATACTGGTAATTTTGCAAAAAAGTGACTTTTTTGGCAAAAATATGACTATATGACAACTGATCCTCTGAAAACCTTTCTATTTTTGGTATTATTCTTCGTCGACCTAGCAATAGATAGATCTGAATCACATCTAAGCACATTGAATTGGGCGAAGGTTCTTTTTCTATATTTTTTTTAGGGTTTTGATAATTTTTGGTATTTTTTGGTGGTTTTTTTATGTTTCTGGAAATCTGCTGGGAATTGATCTTCGCCCTTCAAACTGAAGGTTCTGTAAACAAAACTGAAGGTCTCTACAACTCAGAGAAGGTTTTCTGAAAGAGGGTAAAAAGTTTCGGGCTCTGATGACGCTTTTTGTCTCTTTTTAACAAAATTTGACATATTTGACCGATTTTTGTTATTTTCTCTGATATCTCAGATCCAGATGGATCTTAAGATTGGTGATCTAAATAGCTTTCCCTATTTAAGAATCAGATTAGATTTCAAACAAGCAAATCCACTCAAAATTTAGCAGTTTTAACACTATTCATGCCACGACAAGATGCCTAATGCAAGCTAACCATCAGCCAAACATGCTGCAAATTGAGAAAATGGCGTAGCTCCCCGGCAACGGTGCCAAAATTGTAGTGGGTTTCTTTCCTTGCCTAACCTGAATCCAAGATCTAGTCAATCTAGCATCAAAGAGACGGAGTTAGTTGTCACGCGGAGGTTCGTTCCCATGAGAGCAATAGTATAGTTCAGATTTCGACATGAATGGAGGATCTAACACTAACATCCATTAACACTAAGCATTAACACTACATCCACAACAATGATAGAAACTTACTCTTCTCTCTCCTTTTCTCTTTCACAAAAAGCATAAGAAATAGCAATCCCAATAATGATCAAATCCAACAATTAGCAAATACAAAGGAAGCATGAGAAATGGAGGAAAAGAAAGGAAGAGCAAGGACATTCATCAATCCATTTCTAAAGAGAACCAATCTGCTTCATTGAAATGAGGAAATGAACATGAGAAACTCGAGTTGGTCCCTTTTTATAGTAGAGAGGAGGACCCTGGCCTCTGAATCCTATTGGTCCAGTCTTGCCTCTCTTTTTATTCAAATTCAAAAAAGTGTGGGAACCATCAAAATTGGAGGGAAACCCAACTTTATTCACTAACTTGACATTTAGGCCCTGCGACATTAAACGTCCCGCAAAAAGGCCTAAAGTCCTTTTATTAACTTTTAACTAATTAATCAAATAAGTATGTGATGATTGGGTTGGACTTACACACGCAGGGTGCCAAATCCCTCTCACTTATTAACTAGGGTTAGGGTTGCCTTGGGATCCGCAAACCCTCCAACAACAGCCGTCTTGCTGTCAGTTTCAGCTCATCCTCCAGAGCAATGATTCGGATCACTAACTCAGACCTACTATGAATGAGGAAGTTGAGATGATTCTATTCACACAGTATGGTTCTATAGAGCTTTTGAGGTCAACTATTTTTACAGGCAGATGCTCCTTGATCGAATAATCTTTTCTGAAAAAATCTGGAAATCAGCTACTATGTAAATGCTTTAAGGACTTGGGCGGGAGGCATGTGAGCAAAGGCCAGGCAACGAAGAAGGGGATAGCAAGCAAAGAAGAGCGAATGCCATCTATCATTTTCTTGACAAGATTTTCGTGCTGTATGAGTCATTTTTTGTTAAAGTCTGAGTCATTACCTCTACCACTCTTGCACGAGTCATTTTTCTGTGAGTCATCTTCTGTAAGAGTCATCTGCGAGTAGTATATTACTCTTGGACGAGTCATTTTTTTGTGAGTCATGTTCTGTACGAGTCATCTGTGAGTAGTAAATTACTCTTGCACGAGTCATTTTTTGTAAGTCATCTTTTGTACGATTCATCTGCGAGTAGTAAATTACTCTTGCATGAGTCATTTTTTTGCGAGTCATCTTCTGTACGAGTCATCTGCGAGTAGTAAATTATTCTTGCACGAGTCATTTTTTGCGAGTCATTTTCTGTACAAGTCATCTGCGAGTAGTAAATTACTCTTGCATGAGTCATTTTTTGCGAGTCATCTTTTGTACGAGTCATCTACGAGTAGTAACTTACCCTTGCAACGAGTCATTTTTTGCACTCTACACGCCTCTGCAAGTCGTTTGTTTCCGTCCACGAGTCATTTTTTTTTTTTTGGGTGAGTCATCTTATGTGTGAGTCATTCCCACGGGTTCTAGCTCCCCGGGTACAAGTTTGTGCGAGTCATATTTTGGTACGAGTCATCTTCCAAGTCTGAGCGGGTCATTTTGAATTATTCCCCTATGCGAGTCATTTCTAGTTTATTCGGAAATCCTTCAACCATGTGCGAGTCATCGCCCAACTCTGTGTGAATCATCTTTTCAACCTTGTGCGAGTCATATTGACTTGTTTTGTGCAAGAATCCGCCCTCAGCTATTGTTAGGCACCGTAGGATATTGTGCAAATTCTGTGTGAATGGATTTTGTTTTTTCTTATGATATTCTATGAACAACTTTCCATTAAACCAACCATTTGCTTTTCATTGACTGTGCGAGTTCATAAACTCTCAAAATTTTGTTGTGCGAGTTCATAAACCTTCCCAATCAAGTATGCGGGTACTCACAGTCAGGTCAATTGTGCTTAATCCCAGCCACGGAATTTCAGCAAGTAAACCACTCGCCCAACATGAAATTCGATGTGTGGTAAGCTGATCTACACTCTAATGAAGTGGGCAAGTACTCCCTGAGACCAAACGGTACGACATTTATAAAATAAAAAAAAAGTAAAATAAAAAAATCTTAAATTCGCCCAAACCGGTGACATAAGCTACTCGCTCACCACATTTTGGGCCTCCACTAATCACAGTTGATAGCTTTTATTAGTGGGCACGTACGTTATTCACACAGATTCTCAACATAAAAGAAATGGCCGCCTGAGTGAAACGTCATACCACTTGTGTGCATTTCTTGAAAAACCCTGACCATTTTGTCTTGACTGAGCTTTACCCACTCACCCAGCTGTCTAGCATCTCTCAAACGTATTCGACCAACTGGCCATCCCAGTTGTGTGGCGTCTTAACTCTGTTCACTCTGCAATTTAGCATCAATCCTTGCCAGTGCAATGACGATGGCTACGCATATCTCTGATCTGACAGTTCCCACCACCCATCCTTGTACATAGCCATTCCACCGAAGCAATCCAATACTACTTATTCTAGTTGGGAGAGGCCTTAGACACCTCCAGTAGGAAACGCCTTGGACGTGCACTAGTAGGAAGCCATAGAGTAAGCAAGAAAACGATTGCACCCTCGCCCCATACACCACCATTCACCTGCTTAGGTCAAGATACAAGGCCCCTGGAATCCACCGCAGGTAGAGAAGAGAATACCCCAGATAGATGCGCCAAAGTACGACGGGGAATCTGACCCAGTAAGATTCCTCCAGAATTTCGACAACACTTGTAAGTTTAATGGTGATAGCTCTGAAACCGAAAAGGTGAGGCTGTTCCTTATGATTCTTCAAGGCGACGCCAAGGAATGGTTTTTAAACCTTGAAGGCCCGAACAACACGTCTTGGGAAACCATCACTGCAGCAGGTTTCCAAGCTCACCCAAAGCCCTTTTATCCAATTGACTCAGATCAAGATGCAAAGCAAAGAATCAGTACGCACTTACATCGAGCACTTCAAGCGTCTTAAAGTAGACTATGTTGATGATAAAATCACTGAGAAAATGGCCATTAAATTATTCCTAGTCAGGTTACCCAAGGCCATCAGGAGAGAATTGAAACCCGTAGACTCTTACACGACGCTAAAGGACGTGATGGATGATGCCATCCGAGAAGAAGATGAAGGGTCTGACGAGGATTACGATTATCGCAAGAAAAAGGGTAAGGGGCTAGCTAAACACGAGACTTCACGTATTGAAGAATCCGCCTCAACTATTACGAGCACACCAAGCACAAATGGAGAAGTTGACCTCAGAGTTCCAAAATGCTACAGGATGTGGCCAAAAAGACCTTCTCTATCCATGGATATATATGGTGCCCTATGTGTGCTCAACGCCATACTGCCAACGCGTGCCCACATGCAAGAACGTACTATCAGCAGGCACCACGACCGATGTACCATCCGTACAGACCACCTGGACCTACGAATTACGCACCAAACTACACTGCCAATGCATCCGTGCAGAGGCCAGGACAATACCAACCAAGGCCAATAGGCCCAGTTTTTCATCAACCTCGATCCTATGGTTCTATGAACCATCCTACACCACTTTTACATTTTGAACCAGAGTCTTCTTATCCAAGGCCGATCGCTCCCTCATCCAATACAACAGTCTTTTGTAGAGAGTCAACATATTGCTACATCGCTGGGTCTATGTAGTCGGAATCAACTTGTGTGATAGACAAGTTGATCCTATGGAAAATTACATTGATTTACAAAAATGGATGCTTCTTTTGGCAATCAAGTACATATGCATTGTTCTAATGGTGACCTTTATTGCATTTACAAAGGTACAAACTAGTTGTCAAACTTAGTTAATCTCCTTGCATCAAACATACAAGAATATGTTGTCACAAAATACATATACTATGATTGCTGTAATGATTGCACATATCTTGCATATCGGTAAACCATCTCACACCATCATCACACACTCCACCTCATTTTTGCTTGGCTAGTCAAACCCTAATCTGCTTAGTACAATTCTATAATTATGCTCTACTTGCACTCTTTGCCTACAAGCTCTATTTATGAGGATGGAACTAGATCTAGAAAATAAATATCAAGATCCTGTATATCCATGAGCTATTTCCACCAACACTACCATGGTGACAAAATTAAATTACATAATACTTGCCATTGTGTCTTCTTCAAAATGAATTTGCATTTAAGCAACATCTCGGATAAACACTTCAAACTGAGAAAAAGTATAGTCCTATGGAGCTTGCATGATCAGATAACAATCAAGTATTTCATTAGTTGAGGATTGACAGTGTACAGTGTACAGTAGAAAAGAATGCTGACTTTGCTATGTGCATTTATGTACAGATCCATATCTTCCAGGGTTTAACATTCCCTTGAGGTCTTCAAATACAAAAGAATACAGGGGACAATAGCAAGTGATGCAAGCTTGACCATGCTGTGCTGCCACTCTAATAATTGGATGTAGCTGATGCATAAACGTGGTATTGCATGTGTGCCTAAAGATCTTTGTGATCTGAACAGGGAAAAACATTCCTGAACACAGTAGTGAGAAGATATCTAAGGCACCAATAATACAGGCGGTTACTCGAGCATTAGCACAACAGGATGCTGTAAGTAAAAGCTTTTCGTCATTCATGGTTTCCTCGTTGCAGCATTTGATGAGATGCACGAAAAGAAGGTGCTTACAGGAACAACAGGCACAAGATTCCAAAGACTAAAAGAAACGCAAGCTTTGACATGAATACTTCCTCCTGTTGTTGATGGGCTAAATCAGAAATACGACCATGACCTCCAAAAGTAGCGACATAGCGCCCACTAGCCAGATTGCCTGAATCTGAAAATCTAATCGATCGCGAACTGAGCAAGGGGTAAAATCCAAGCCGAGCAGACAGAGTAATGTTGCCCAAACGCGCTGTTGTAGCAGAAGAGTGAAGACCGGCTCCGTAGTCAAAGAAGCCAGGGAGTGAATAACGCTGATCAGAATGTTCCGTTTCCGACCTCTGACCCACAGGCCTACTAGGAATGTCGGGGAATGATTTTGTCCTCGGATCTACGGGTTGTAGATTGCCCCTGCCATAAAGGGGAATTACCTTTTCCTCCTGTACAGCTGCTTTGCATACGGGACAATCCTTGCACGCTGAGTGTTGTAGCCATCTGTAGAGGCACGGCCAGCAGAACAAATGGCCGCAGAGAGTCACAATAGGATCGTTGGCAGCATCCAGACAAATATTACAATCAAAGCTTGCAGTGCTGTTTCTCTGAAAGGACGTTGTAGGCTCGGCACTCTCCCCGATCTGGTGGAGTGCCGAAGGTTCTTGGTCATAAATCTGTGCCTGTGATCTATTCGAGATTGTGGTGCCATCAGGATAGATGGTTGTGCTGCTTGCCATCCTCGGCAGTCTGTCGGCCTGTAGTGCGGATCAATGATCGCATACGCAAACTTCAAAGTCTCATTTGAGGCAAGTTTTCGAAGTCATTTGTAGGTCGATTCGTCTTTCATGGTCTTGCTCCGATATAAATACAATTATATATTATTGAGAAAATAACTGCATATAAGGGAGAATAGATGTATGCGTCTCACTGGCACAAGCCTTTACAATTGAGAATACCTCTCTGCCGCTTTGCAACCAAGATCCGAGGAAAAATTCATACTGACTGAACTCTGCAGAGAAATGTCTTTCACAGGCACTACTAGCTTTTGCGATTGAGAATTCCTCTCTCTGTAAGCTGGATCCGAGGAACAAATCAGACTAAATTTTGCAAACAAATCAGACTAAATTTTGCAGAAAAATGTCTGTCACTAAAAAATAAAATTGAGAGTTCCTGTCTGTTGCCTTGTAAGCAAGATCTGAGAAAAAAACCAGACCGAACTCTGCAGAAAAATGTCTCTCATTGGCACTAGGCTTGAGAATTCAATTGAGAATCCATCTCCTTTTGGGCAAGATCTGAGGAGCAAATCAGGGGGCAAAGCTCTACAGATATCTCTGAAAGGCAAGACAAAGGCAGTGGATCGTCCACGCATCCGCCATATCGGACATTATCGCTTGTGGGTTAGGCATCTTTCAACGCCTTTTGCAAGAACAAGTCAACAACAACAACAGCGCTGTGGTCATTGAATATGGTAAGGTATAGGATTCTTCTGCCCATTTCGTCAAATTTTACGATATTTTTCTTCTCTTTCCACCCTCCTCACATTCAATAATAATAACAAAAATATCTCGAAACTTCTATCACTAGAGGGTACTTACTATAGATTTTCTTCTCTTTCCTAGATATTTTTGAAAATGAATGACAAAAATATCTCCCTAGTTTGATGTTCCTCCACTATCCACTAAGGGCTAACTTGAAAGTGCCATAGTTGATTAGACAATTACTCTATGCCAATAACTATCGAGAGTTGATCTAAATATTATTCGTACTGTCATGACTAAGGTAAGTGCCATAATGTAGTTCGCGATTTTCAACTCAATGTCATAATTATGTTCAAGATTGTCAGCATTATGAGGAAGTTGTCATAGATTGACATTGACAAGATGTGATCCTATGTACAGATGGGTTCAAAATCCCTATTCCATTCACTATTTTTGTCTACTAGAATAGTCCTTGTCAACAGTGTTCGGGAAACCTTTTTGAGGTTTCTCTCCAAAAACCGATATGTGCTACACAATACGGATGGGACCTCCGATAGATGGTTGTCAAGTAAGTTTTCTTGAATGGATATATTGATGAGGAAGTCTACGTCAAGAGGCACATGTATGCAAGCTGAAGAAGGCCCTGTGGGCTCTTAGACAAGCTCCTCATGCGTGGTATTCTAGGATTGATGAGTATCTCTTGAAATAGGGGTTTGCAAAGTGCGCAACGAATCCCACTTTGTACTTCTTTCATGATGATGGTGAGATACTCGTTCTTGTACTTTTTGTTGATGACCTCATTATTACAGAAAGTGATAGTGCTCTAATCCAAAAGACAACAAAGAGGAATTTATTTGTTTGATATGAAAAATTTAGAGCATATACACTTTTGTTTGGAAATTGACATTTGGAAACAGGGTGGTACCACTTTTGTGAATCAAAGAGAATGTGTGTATGAGCTATTTTGTAAGTTTAGTATGCTTGATTGCAAAGCTATTCTCACTCCCATTCAATTAAATACAAAATTTCATTTAGAAAAAACAAAAACAAAGAAAATTACAAGACTTTGTTTAGGAAGCTTATGAAAATGTTATATACACTACTATCACCAAACTTGATATTTCATATGTTGTTGGTACTATAAGTCAATATATGTCAGATTTTAGAGAGTCACATTGGTGTGCAGCTAAAAAAGTGCTATAACAGCTTAAAGGCCAATTTAATTATGGGCTCAATTGAGTATGTCAAATCTAGAAATTTCACTTGTCAAAGATTTTGTGAAGTTGACTGAGCATGTCACATATAGAAGCACAAGTTTGTTTCTAATTATAATTTTACTCTTGGCTCTACAATGATCTCATGAGTAAGCCAAAAGCAACCCATAGTTGCATTATCCTCCAAAGGCAAGTATAAGACGACAACAAATGTAGCTTGTGAATAAAGTTGGCTATGCATGTTGCTTATGGAGTGCCAAGAAGTACATGTGGATACAACACCAATCCATTGCGATAATATGAGTTGTGACTATCAATGGCACACATTTATCACATCTTTATCATTGCATAATGATTAATCTCCAAGATAGCAGTTGACGTTGTGCAATAAAGGCAATGTGAGAGCCTTATGAATATACTAGGTGCAATAAATACGATGATTCAAAGGAAAATATTAGGCATCAATTCATCTTGAACAATAAATAGGCTCAACCGTGAGTGTTGCTCATTATGAATCTCACATGTACGTTTAGGCAATATCTTGGCCAACATGCCCTTCAAGCTAACAAACTGTAATTGTATAGAATTATGCCAACCACCATGCAGTCTTCAATATTTTAGTCTAGATGTCTTCAATGAAATATAGGTCAAGTATGTAGTATGACTTCTTGGTGTCTAAATTAATGGACATAACATTTTGTGTAGTATATTTGGAGTAATTGACACCATCAAACCAAGCCACTAGCCAACCCTCCTAGATGTTAGCAAGGATATATTCAATCGATCTGCTCATTAAACATAAGGTCATGTGGGGGAGAAATTTATTGCCCATCACTTTCTCTATTGCTTTGTAGACAACACTTAAAAGGGCAATTTTCTATCAATCACCAAACTCCTCCAAAAAGGCTACTTATGTAGGATTTAACATCAAACTACCAATATCATATGACATTGCTATCTAGATCTCCTTAACACCTACATGAAATTCATCAATGATCTCATCCTAGAAGTTGAGTCAAAACTCAATGAGGAGGCATTGTCACCTAGCGACTATACTTTTGTATTCCTCTTAGTGCATGAATTAGCTTTCTAGACAAAGGAGAAGGAAAAAATGCATCAATCTCTATACCTATTGGAAAGGAGAAGGGGAAAATGCATCAATTTCCAATGATAGCAAAGAAGGTTGGAAGAACTAGCTTAGGCTCTATAGAGATCACTAAAGTAGGAGAGAAAGATCCACGTGCACAAGGGGAACATCAGTAATTCTAAAGCTACTACCATCCTTCACCTATAGGCTTCTTCTCCAAACATTCTTTAGTTTAAATTGAAGAAAGTAGGGGTATCACCTTCCTTCAACCACTTCACTCCAACCTCGCTTTGATGCCAATTTCTTTTTCAAAACCAAACTTTCCAAAATTATATACTCCATTAATGTTGAATTTTAACCTTGAGAACCCCTCATCGCTAAGGGTTTGAAGCCAATTAGTCCTACTCACCTTGAGCCCTTTGGACAAAGCAAACTTTTACTTACTCTCTGTTGCATATTCTTCTTGCAAAAATTCCTAGAAGGTGACAATGATTTTTTTTCCACACTCTTGCACCAAGGTCTACCATCCATCAAGGCCCTTCTACATTGTCCTAAACTCTTACAACACCGAGAGTCTCCCAAGGGAGCAATATTCATTGATGGCATGCTTTTTCAAAACCGAACTTACCTCCATGGTGTTGAATTTTAGCTTTGAGAACCTCAATACGAATAGTTTGAAGCCAATTAGTCCTACTCATCTTGACCCTTTTGGAGAACACATACTTTTTCTTACTCTTCTTTTACATCTTCTTCTTGCCAAAATTCCTAAAGAAGGTGACACAATTATTTTCCAAACTCTTGCACTGAGGTCTACCATCCATCAAGGCTCTTCTACATTGTCCTAAACTCCTAGAACATCTAGAATCTTCCAAGAGAGTGACATTCATCTTGTACTAGTTGATGAGTCCCCACACAACTCCACTGCTCAACTCCGGCTCACAAATGATGGCATAGTGATTTTAGACAGCTTAGACCAAATAGACCCGAATGTTTAGAGCATTACCAACACCCGTGAAAGTATAGAAGCTATTCAATATAGTGGCATCAACGGTCTTTCATCTTGGCAGCATTGATTCTTGAAGAAAACTAGCCATGAAGCATCACAATTGGATTTTAAAGTTTGTAGAAATTTGGTCCATTCGAGTAGGACCAAGGCACTCGATAGTTGATAGCTCTGCAATTTGAGAGTTGATTCCTTAGACAGTTAAGAGTTATTAAAGAGAGTCTTGTTAACATTTCATATTCACTTTTCTATTGATTGTATTCTCACCTTTCCTTTATTAGGAATTTCATTCATACCTTTGTGGGGAGGAGATTGATCTCTAATTTCTATTTAGGTCAATTATTAGAAAAATTAGGCAAAATTTAGCTTGACTGATTTGTCAATCTCTTGTACAAATTTCCATTAATGTCTTGTACATTATTTCAAGTTGAGTTTGAAAAGTCAAGAGGCCTCCAAGTCGAGTTCTAGTGAAATGATGACATGTGTCACAAAATATAAGAATTGGTATTTTGCTAGTATGTGACCAAATCCACATCTCAAAGTCAAATATGGCCCAATCAAATGAAGAGGTGTAGATGCTAAAGCCAATCATATTAAGAGGTGCAAAAGGGTTGGCCCAATCATGTTTAGTGAAGCAAATCACTTGGTTAATCATATTGTGAGGTTCTAGCTAGTTGGTCCAATCATGGAGAGAGATGGAGATCTAGAGGTCCAATTATCATGAGAGGTGGAATCCATGAGGTCCAATCACATTCAAGCATTCCTCATGCTAGATCTAGAGCTAATGCTATATGGATGTGCTCGCTTATTGTACATAGAAGCTTTTGTGAAGCAATCTATGTGATATACATTGTTTTTCCTCATATTCTCTCTCTACTTGAGGGCTCACTCACTTTTTCTCTCAACCTGAGTGTAGGCGATTTTTCTCTCTCTAAAAGCATGTTAAGAACTTAGTTTTTTCATGTACTTTGATTGCTTTGAGTGCCATTTGAATGTGGATTCATTATGCATAAAATTGTGCTCTTGCCTTAGAATCAATCTAGGAAGATTTTAGGATGCAATCTATGTGCAATCACAACTACCTTAGAAGATCAGTTGTGGGTGTTGGGCAGGTCTTCACACGTGTGAAACCTTCATAATTGTAATGTTCATGTGGTGATTTGTCTCAATTGATGTTGGATTACGTGCAATTTGAGCATTATTGTAAATGAATGAATCCCTTTTAGTTTTGATCATAGACACCACTTAATTTCAGGCTTTAGTCTCTCTCTCTCTCTCTCTCTCTCTCTCAAACCCTAATCTAAAGAAACCCTAACTTGTCACACTTTTCATCTTGAAGGTCACACTTTGCAGAATTTCAGAACACTCATGGTATATGTAGCCTTTAAGAGTAAGTGACAGTAGTTTTATGGGAGAATGTAGGCTATTCTAGAGAAAAGACGACTCTCACACTTTCATTGGGCCATGTCTACCCTAAAATGTCTTTGAAGGGTAGTTGAAATGCATTGAAAAGCACTTGAAGTGAGAGAACACGTAGAACACATGCTTTTAGTAGAGAAACTTCTAGAAAGAGAAGTTTCTAGAGAGATAAAAATAATACTTTAGAGAGACCAGGTATATTTAGCAATACCAAGAGAGAGAAAGAGAGAGGGTGATTTTCTCCAAATTTTAGGGTTTTATGTTTTAGAATGACAAATAGCAATATAATGTGATTTGAGAGAGATATAGGATAAATTGAAAAAAAGACGTGTCCATCAAACACACCTCGTTAACCTGTGCTGCTCAAAATCCTTCTAGAAAGAGAAGTTTTTAGAGAGAGAAAAAATAATATTTAGAGAGACCAGGTATATACAGTGATGCCAAGAGAGAGAAAGAGAGGGGCGCGCGCGCGAGAGAGAGAGAGAGAGAGAGAGAGAGAGAGAGAGAGAGAGAGAGAGAGAGAGAGAGAGAGAGAGAGAGAGAGAGAGAGAGAGAGAGAGAGATTTTATCAAAATTTTAGGGTTTTAAGTTTTAGGATGATAAATAGCGAAAATGTGAATTAAGAGAGAGAGATAGGATAAATTGAAAGGCATGTGTCCACCATCAACACCTCGTTAATTTGAGTCAATGGTCAAAACCCTAATCACACGTGGACCAATCAGAATGCACAAAACCCTTTTTGTCCATCATTGTTGAGAGAGATACAGGATAAATTGAAAGACATGTCCATTGAACACACCTCGTTAACTTGAGTTAGTCAGAACCCTTTTTGTCCATCACTACTAAGAGAGATATAGGATAAATTGAAAGACGTGTCCGTGAAACTCACCTCGTTAACCGAGTTGGTCAAAACCCTAATCACATGTGGACCAATCAGAATGCACAGAATCTTTTTTGTCCATCACTGCCTACATTTAATGTGAGTTGAGAGAGATATAGGATAAATTGAAAGACGCGTGTCCATCAACACCTTGTTAACTTGAGTTGGTCAAAATCCTAATCACACATAAACCAATCAAAATGTACAGAACCTTTTTTGTCCATCACTGTTGAGAGAGATATAGGATAATTTGAAAGACATGTGTCCATTATGAAACACACCTCGTTAACTTGAGTTGGTCAAAACCCTAATCACATGTGGACCAATCTAAATGCACATAATCCTTTTTGTCCATCACTACTTAGAGAGATATAAGATAAATTGAAAGACATGTGTCCATCAAATACACCTCGTTAATGAGCTGGTAAAAACCCTAATCACACGTGGACCAATCAGAATCCACAGAATCCTTTTTGTCCATCATTGTTGAGAGAGATATAGGATAAATTGAAAGACATGTATCCATCAAACACACCTCATTAACTTGAGTTGGTCAAAACCTTAATCACACGTGGACCAATCAGAATGCATAAAACCCTTTTTGTCTATCACTGATGAGAAAGATATAGGATAAATTGAAAGACATGTCTCCATCAAAAACACCTCGTTAACTTGAGTTGGTCAGAATCATTTTTTTCCATCGTTGCTGAGAGAGATATAGGATAAATTGAAACACATGTGTCCATCAAACACACCTAGTTAACTTGAGTTGGTCAAAACCCTAATCACACGTGGACCAATCAAAATGCACAAAAACCTTTTTGTCCATCACTACCTACATTTGATAATGTGATCATTGAGAGAGATATAGGATAAATTGAAAGACGTGTCCATCATTGAGTTGGTGGTCAAAACCCTAATCACACGTGGACCAATTAGAATGAACAAAATCTTTTTTGTCCATCATTGTTGGGAGAGATATAGGATAAATTGAAAGACAAACACACCTCGTTAACTTGAGTTGGTCAGAACTCTTTTTGTCCATCATTGTTGAGAGAGAGATAGGATAAATTGAAACCTCGTTAACTTGAGTTGTCAGAACCCTTTTTGTCCATTACTTTTGACAGAGAGATATAGGATAAATTGAAAGACATGTGTCAATCAAACACACCTCGTTAACTTGAGTTGGTCAAAGCCATAATCACACGTGGACCAAGCAGAACGCACAAAACCCTTTTTGTCCATCACTGCCTACATTTGATAATATGATTGTTGAGAGAGATATAGGATAAATTGAAAGACATATGTCCATCAAACAACCCTCGTTAACTTGAGTTGGTCAAAACCCTTTTTGTCCATCACTGTTGAGAGAGACATAGGATAAATTGAAAGACGTGTCCATCAAACACAACTATTTAACTTGAGTTGGTCAAAAAGCTAATCACACGTGGACCAATCAAAATGCATAGAACCCTTTTTGTCCATCAATGCCTAGATTCTTCTCTCTCATTCACTTTTCTTGATTCTTGTCTTTTTTATTAGCGATTTTGTTCATACTTTTGTAGGAGCCACGTTGGTGATTTGTTTGAATTGATGTTGGATTAGGTGCAATCTATGACAATATTGAGCTCTTGTCGCACATGAATAAATCCCTTTTAGCTTTGATCATACACACCGTTTATTTTCGGCCTTTAGATTCAAGGAATGGCATGAATACCTTTCAGCTCTCTCTCTCTCTCTCTCTCTCTCTCTCTCTCTCTCTCCAGTTCTTGGAATTACTTATTCACACAAGAAGATCCAAGTGACAAACGATTGTTTGCGTTCTTTGGAAGATTTGTGTTTCAGATCAAGTATTGTCCTAGAAAGGATAATGTCACTGCGCTTACTACGTCCAAGCTCGCGTCTAAATGTGAAATTGTCTTCTTCTTGTGGAGGTCTGCAAGCAGCTCTGATCGATGAACGAAACATTCAGATCTGTCCTTAAAACTGTGAAATTTTTCAGAGGATCCTTCTTTGAAGTAGGAATGAGAGCGAAAATACGACGCTTTCCTGCCAATGGCACATTCTGGAAATTTTAGAGATACGCTTTCCTGCCAGTGGCACAGTCTGGAAATTGATAAGAGATGATACTACCAACAAGCAAACGTCTAACTATAGCTTTCAAGCTTATATAAGAAGGAAAACCTCAGAATAGCTCTTGGTACAAACCAGTAAATGGAGACCGTAAATGGGCTTCATTACCTCTCATTGATAGAGAGTATATCAATGACACTAGCAACAGCAAGTATCAGAACACAGTTCACGAAATGCACGGTAAAGGAGAATAGTTTGCTGCACCTCGGTTCAGAAACCATGTGGTAAAAGAGAAAAGTGTGGGATACCTTTTGCTGCAATACTTTTTGGTATACCTCTTGCTGTAATGGCAGGAATTGAACAAAAGGGTTCTATTGCCTCGTGGTATGATTTTGCCGATTGACACTGGAGTAGATGGGACCTCAAAGCTCAGTCAGCCGAGGTTACGAGGAGTTTTCTGTAATGCATCGGCATCAATCAGCTTTTAGCCTCCATCAGAAATTTTTGCAGTTCAATTTCGATCTTTTGAATGGAGAATTACTCGAAACTAATCTGCAAGGCTGGTTTGAAATCATACGGCATGTATTCTGTCTTCATCGCTCAAGCTGCAATCAAACGCACAAACAGCAAAATAAAATTGACTTCTTTTCAACAAGCATTTTTGTGTCAGGTTCTACTTCAAAAGTCTACTCAGAAAACAAAATTCCGCTCGGGCTCTAGCGGAAGCAATGCTAAAGTCCACATTCACAAAAAATTAGGATTATTGATAGAAAAAACATGCAGAAAATTCCACACATTTACAAACTGGTTCTCCATCTGAAAAACATCGAGATAGAGGGACTGACCTATATGGACAATATATTTGGTGCCTTCCGGAGAAAACCTGATGAGTTGTAGCATGAGCTCTAGAACTTCAAGCACATGGCAGTTTTGGCCGCTCAGAAGACTGAACAACCCGGAGCACAGCACTACTAGAGAGAAAAATTTCTCAAAATCTAGTTTGTGCAAGCCAGATTGTAGCCATGACATTGAAACTCGTAGGAGCGATATAAATACATGCTCATTCATCAGGTTTCCAGCAGAACCAGTGAAGTATGTGCTACGCATTGTGCAAAAAGCATTGAGCCCCAGAAATTTTTTTCCCTGGAGCTAGATTTTGCTTTGCGAGAAAACGTCTTGCTTCTTCTGTCTGCTTCTGTTAACTAGGCATCGAATGCATTTTGGTTCCAACTTCCAATACTATTTCTGTACTACAGATTATTTTTCTAGGCAAACTGAAAATCGACGATTTGCTGAAACAGGAGCTATACATTTCATCTGCTGGGGCGGAAGCCAGTATAGGATATCAGTGCTGGGCCGGTGGTTCAGCCTCCACGGCGTCTTCGCTGTCCCTGAGGTCTTCTGCGCTTCCTTTCTCCACAAATGTACTTGTAGAAGAAATGATACCTTCTTTGTGACCTATTTTGGTTTTGTCATAAACTTCCATACTTTCAAAAAGCTCATTCCAGTCGTCTTCCAAAGTATCATCTAGAAGAAAAGGGGTGTGGACTGTTGATATGCGCTGTTCATATGATGAAAATCCCATTTCCGACTCTTCTGGTCCTTCCAGAGATTCCTTCTCGGCTTCCGCTGCCACCTCCTCTGAACTAGAGGATCCACTACCGCGGAAATGTGCTAGACTAAAGGCCTCACCTCCCTTCGAAACTTGTGTGGTTTCTGCAGATCCTAAGCTCTCATTAGGGTTTACATTTGGATCGGACTCCGATATACTGGTTTCAGCACCTTCTTCATTATATTCCTGTTTTAGGCCGTGGAAAAGTTCGTCCAGCAAACTTACATCAATGGATGCCGGCTCCAAATAGTTCGTGAATTCTGGAAATGGAGATTTGGCAGGATCGGTTATGGCAGTTTGGTACTCGAGAATCTGGCCCTTCGAGGAGGAAGCCTCTGAATCTCCTTTCTGTGTGAACAGTTCGTGCTTTGGCAACTGTCGTTTTCTGCTCTGAGGACCAATAGACTTGTTAGCATCATTCTGCTCGACAAGATGGGCAAAAATGGAGGGATTCTGCATAGTTTTGGCCAAGAAAGTCATCATCTGCCGCTGTCTTTGTTCTGTTGCAATCAGCCGTTGGCCTAAAAATTTCATATTTTGATCCGTGGTTTGCTGTTGCTGCCGCATTTTGACCAGTTCATGCATCAAGACATTTTTATCTCGCTTCAAGTCCTCAATGTCTTCTTCAAACCCTCCGAACTTTCCCAGCTCTATAAGCCCCTGCGACGATTCCGCCCCTGTCTGCTGTTGCGTTTGATTTTGATTCACAGGCTTACGTCGACGCAGTGTCTTTAATAGTTGCCTCTGGCCTCGAATAAATCCTTCGGCTGCAAACTCCCATCTATCTGAATCCACCTTGCGAAATCCCTGCATAGGGCAAGCGCGTTAGCAAAGGAACAGCTTCAGTTTATGATGATAAATTCATATCCAGCAGCATGAAAGTTCAGTAATATATTTATCTATCTTCAAATTTTACAGGAGCTCAAAGATACTTGGATAGAATTTCTCAAATCTTCAAGTAGCAAAAACTGAAGATATCTCTCTCAATGCCTCAAACGGCAATAACTATCGACCGAACGTCTCAATCAGCGATGAATAACAACAAAGATTTTCTACTCTTTTATTACTAAAAAGCACTTCGGAACCAATAATCACAAGCAGGACACAAGAGTTCTTGCATAATTATCGCGACAATGCGAACCGAACGAAGCAAAGCATAGGACAGGATTCAGGAAAAATGAACTTACGTATGAGTTAAGCTGCCGGACAAAGCTCGAAAAGTTACTATGCTTGAAGTAATTTGGAAGGATGCTGGTAGCAAGCTCGGGCGGACTCCAAACAATAAAGCTATTACTGCGACTGCTCCATGAAACAATGTCATCCGTATTGGGATCGTCGATCATATCATACGTTTTTGTAAGAAATGGAGGTGTAGCTAACCCCAGCAACGCCTCTGATGGCTGAGGAATAGTTGGATCACTACTAACAATGCCGCTTGAAGACGATAGATTTGTTTGAGATACATCCACCCCAGAGTTTTCTGCAGATAAGCTGATTGCAGAGTTCTCCATAGCTCCAACTTCACAAATATGGTATCTAATGCGTTCCTATCCAACAGAAAACAGAATGACGACGAAGAGCAAAGACGCAAACTAGTTGAATTCCGCTTCGAAAAATCTTGGACTGGCGACGAACACCAGAGAAACAACAATCATCGAAGCTTTTGCTCCGCTTCCAGAATTCAATTCGGAGCTCAGAAATTGGTCTCTAATGGGGTCTTGAAAAGAAAATGCAAGCAATCAGAAGTGCAGCTGTATCAATGCAATCACCTCAAATCCACTCCTCAGATCTGAACTCAAATCTAAATGCAGGCGCTGTTTATACTTGTGGCAAGACAAGAGCAATGTTGGCTGTTTCTGCAGAAGAATTGAAGCTGAATTGTTGATTGTTGATGTCACTAACGAACATCTGACGCATGAGAAAGACGTCCACGTTTTTGCTGAAGCTTTATACAAGCCGAACAAGGCAGGGGAGAAGAAAGCCTGGAGAACAGAAGGAAGGGCTTCGGGAGAACAGAGACGAGGAAGGAAGGGCTTGGGAGGGAGGATCAGTCCAGAGAGGACCAGAGCCGCGGAGATGGAAAAAGAAGCTTGAAGGCCCTGAAAACGAGGTCCGGGAAGGGATTCAGTTTTTCCCACGTGTCGTGCCATGTGTGGCTGTCAGCTATAAATATCTAGTACTACGCGTGGCTTGTACGTAGCAGCCAATGGCAATGGCGGAATAGATCTGGTCGGGAGGCCACGCTGGCGATAGCTCACGGGCTCAGGGCTGGCAGCTGGCAGGCCTTATCCGGGTTCCAGAATATTCTACAAACACGTTTAACACGGTCAGACAGTCAGGCAGTAAGACAGACAGTCAACATAGAGGCGTTTTGTAGAGTGCGAAAGTAGCCTCCTAGATTGTTCTCGATAATTATTCTTGTTTTTTAAAAAAATTACATATTGCAATGGCATAATTCTGGAATCTGCACCATCTTCTTAAAAATCTTTCAAACCTCCCTATACAAAAACAAGGTGATGCGTGTGTGTGTGTGTGTGTGTGTTTTTTGGTGGTGTGGTGGTATGTAGAGGGAGGGCTTTTAGTGTGGGCACTGGAGTTGAACACCCAAGTTCAAACCCCTTGCCCAAACATGGGGGGCAGCAAAACTAGGTGAGCTATCCACCCCTGTGTGGTGTGGTGGTGGAGGGCTCTTGGTGTGGCTTGACCACGCAAGTTCAAACACCTGCCCACACGTGGGAGGCGTCCGGGAAAAAAGAAAGAAGGGGAGGGGGGAGGTTGCCCTCTAAGGCCATTCAGCCCAGGAAAGGTGTCCGCCTGAGGGTGGTAGCTTGAGGGTAGAAGGGCTCGAGGAGGCAAATTTTTCTTTTAATGTTTATTTGCCGCAAATTTTTTTAGCACACACCTTCCAACATCTAGAAGGTGCATGTAAAAGAAGAAAGAAAGGGGGATGGGGGGGGGCGCACAAATTCCACACAGGAGGGAAAAAAAAAGTAAGATTAAGGTAATTTGAAATATTAAAATAAGCTTGTCATAGGGCTTAACACACATGGCCAAGGCATACATTTAAATAGGTAGAAATTAAAAAATATATAATCAAAGATTTAAACAAGTAAAAACTAAATATAGGTATAAAAGTCGTTTTTAATACTGGAAGTCACCTAAGAGTGGCATCTCGGCTTTTAGCAAATTATTAGGTCTATGTATCGTTCATGAGGAGATGCGCTACAGCTTGTAGCGAGATGAGTCATGGGGCGGCGAATCTAGCTACAAGGCTGTAGTGCACTGTCAAATGAACGATACATGACGTAGCATTTGGAGATGGACAGTCCAGACAAAATCTAGTTGCAAGCCTGTACTATCTGCCCGTTGTTAACCAAGCATATGCTGCCATGTGTCCGATATCACTGTTCACAAATGCTACATAGCTTTTACCACTATCATGACAAGTTAAAACGTAAACAACCCACAAAACTTCATGTGTAAAGGCAAAACATTGAAATGAAATTTATATAAGATTGGTGCATGTTTCATAGGCCTTAAAATGCCAATTTCAACTATTACGTGTAAAACATTATCTTTTTTTCATATTAATGTCATACCCTTCCTTTATTTACATTGTAGAGTGTCTCATAAATTAACAAATTATTATATGCCTTAGACTAATTGTTTAAAATGACAATTTAACCATTGGATATGAGATTTGTAGCTTTCAAGTTTTATCCTCGTAAAACATTCACTAGTTTTGGTTATAGACCATATTTGGAATGTTTTTTTGTTGAAGGGTGTAAGGTTTTAAAACTTTTTAACATACCACAAGCCCAATTTGGAGCAAATGTCTCTTTGCCATGCACAGGGTGGGTGTTGTATTGCAGGAATGAATATACCCTCTTGTTTAGAAGACCGAAGACTTGCTAGGAGATGATCATCAGAGAACCAGATTAGCATCACCCATCAAAGGGTGGCTAATCATGAAGCTACAGCTACTTGCATTTATGGTGTACCAACAAGGAAGACTACGTTTTTAAGGGCTAATATTGAGGTTTGTTTTCACAAAACTATAAAAAATCAGCATGTAAAACTCAGCTAGTAGAGAAAACCTAGCATAAAATTGCTTGTAGAATTGGGTTCCAACTCACCCTAAAAGTGGCTAGAGAAAATTTTGCGACTTTAGAAATGGCCGATAAAAATATTTTATGGCATTTAAAATTGGCCATTTACGGAATTGAAAATAGCCGACAAAATCATGCTAGAATTTCACCATGTATTGAGACAACTTTTACTAATATATTGCCTAGTGTATTATTTAGGGAAACCGGTTTGTCGAGGGAGCCCTAGTCATGAATGCTGGAAAAAGTCAGTTCGGGAAAAGATTCGTTGAAGAAAAAATTTCATGCAAAACAGGACCAAAAATTGTTGGGACAATATCAAAAAATCATGGAAACTCTAACAGAAAAATATGCGCAAGTTTTGGATACAAAGCAGATAATGCAGGCCAAGTCGGTAACCCAGCCGAGCAAAAACCCAACGAACAGGCCAAGTGGTGCATGCCATTAGTAGGCAAAGTTTTTTCATAGGCTTTAGATTTCTCAATCATGGCCTCCAAGGCCTCATTGCCAGAGAAGAGGCAAAGGAATTATTAAGAAAAATGAAGGCCACCTACAAGAATAGGGGTTCACAAAGGGTACACCCAAATTTGGCTAATAATGGGTGAGAGACCTTGGAAGTTAAAAACCTATGAAAGGTACACCCACTAGCATGTGACAAAAGTGACCATCTATGCTACTTTTGGGTGAACCATGAGAGGAAGGCTTTGAATGCATTACTCTCTCACTCTCTCATGAAGGCCACTTGGTGTACTTTCCAATGGGGTTTGGACAATTGGTAAGAAAGGCATGAAGTGCATGAAAGTTGGCAAAACCCTATCATGAAGATGAACCATTGGGGGTTGCCTATAAGAAGGAGCTCACTCTTTGTATTTTGTGGTTAGTAAATTTGGAGAGTTGTTGTCTTGTCTTGTAATTGTTGGATTAAGCATGAAGTGGAATTGGATTGTAGTGCTTTGTGTTAGTAGCTTTGTTTGTTAGTTCTTTTTTGTTGTTATGAATGTTAGTATGCAATGCTAGTTGTTGTGTGTGATGAATGTTGAGGGTGAAGCATATATTGCTTGAGAGATTTTATGAGAGAGAACTTTATGTGAGGAGTGTAAGTTATCACTCACGTGCGATGAGTGAAGAGATGGCTCAATTATTTTACCAATCCTAGCCTAAGAGTTCTTCTAGATTTTCTTCAATAAAAAACTCTTTCATGAGTGAGTCCCTTGTACAAGAATCTGCTTGGAAATGCTTCCATTCATTAACTATGAGGCATCTTGGAAAATTGTGGTCCTGAAAAACTCATTGGGAAAGTGAACAAAAGAATATCACTCTGCCGATACAACAGACAATTTTCTAAAGAAAGAGTCGTGATAGATGGTGGTTCAGGAGTTAACCTGATTTCTACAAAGCTTTTGTAAGGCCCTAATGGGGCCTTACAAAGATTAAGCCTACTACTTTTGCTATTAAGCTAGTTGATGAGACGACAGTTCGTCCACGAGGAATGGTGGAAGATATACCTGTCAGGATTGCAAGAGTACAGTTCGTCATTACTTTCATCGTGATGGACTTACCAGAAGCACCAAATGTCTACCGAGTTCTCTTAGGACGTCCATGGTTACGAGTTGCGCAAGTAATTCATAACTGGGGTACTGGCAAAATCACTTTTGAAAATCGTAAACGTGCAGTTAAAATTGATCCTAGGACTTGGACTATCAAGCCAGTGGTTCAAAAAGCGGATGACGATTTATCAACAACAGATCACACTTGTGATCGACTAGAGAAAAAATTGGGATTTCACTACGATTCTCAAATGGATATTGTCAATTGGAATGAAGCTCTTGCAACAATTGATTGTACAGCAGGATATATGTGTCAACAAGATATTCAATCAGAAATGAGCGAGATTTCCTTGTTAGATTGAACTTTGGATACGCCAATCACGTTTCCACTAAATGTGCTGAATGTAGCCTGGATATCAACGGAACCTATACCAGATCCAATTGAGGATGATCTCATACCAATGAACCATGCCTTAACTTATGATGGCAATGCAGAACTTACGGATGAACAGATTCTACATCATATGGATCCGACCAGATTTGGAGTGCGTAATGTTCCTGATGAACCAACAATCAAATCATCCAAAGCAGTTATATTGAAGGGAGACAGGATGACAGTTTTGATGATGAAGAAACAAGCAAAGCAACATTATAATACGGTCCTGAAATGGGAAAATCCCCCTCAAAAGATCGATTTAAAGGAAGTGCCACCTCTATTGGATAAAGGCAAAGGAAAAGTCAAGAATGATTCTTCAAGTCAGATCTCCAACAAGACATCATCGTCTAGGAAGTCTTCACCTGTGAAGAAAGATTTATCATCCCGAAAGTCATCACCTCCATGATCAATTCCTGCTAAGAAGACTAAACAAAGAGCCAAGACAAGTCTTTTCGAAAAAAAACAAGCAAATGTAGTCCAGCATGATATGCCAGAGCATTTTAAATGTTATACACTGGATGATGTGGTTATCATGTTACCTAAAGCACATCGTGAACCTGAAGAACACATGCCGGAATCTAAAGAGGTTTACGATGGCCCAGCTAGGACGCAGCCAATGAATCTTGTAGAACTAGGAGAACCGGAAAAGATTGTACAAGTGGAATTACAACCTACTTCTGAACAGTTTCAAGCACTCCGTTTGCTACTTATTAAGTATCAAGATTGTTTTGCATGGACTTATCAAGATTTGAAGGGTATTCCGACATCAGTCATTGAACATACCATACCTTTAGTACCTGATGCAATACCAAAGGTTACAAAGTTCTATCGTTGTAATCCTAATGTGACAGATCTGATAAAGAAAGAACTTCAGAGATTGCTTGACGCCGATTTCATTTATGAGATCGAGCATACCGAATGGATTTCACCGATTGTCATTATTCTTAAGAAAAATGAGAAATTGCGAATCTATGTGAATCTCAAAGCATTGAATAAAGTGACACGGAAGGATCACTTTCCGTTACCTTTTACTGAAAGCATTTTGGATCGCCTTGCTGGAGCGGAAGCTTATAGTTTCCTGGATGGATTTAGTGGTTACAACTAGGTTAAGATTGCGCCTGCCGATCACCACAAAACTGCTTTTGCAATAGAATGGGACACCTATGCTTACAAAGTAATGTCGGTTGGACTCTGTAATGCACCAAGTTCATTCCAAAGAGTAATGCAATCTGTCTTTAAAGATTATCTGCAAAAATTTCTTGAAATTTACTTGGACGACTTGGGAGTTCATAGTACAGATACAGACCACCTGGATCGATTGGAGAAAGTCTTTGAAAGATGCCGCAAATATCAGATTTCTCTAAATCCAGAAAAATGCCAGGTATGGGTTTCTCACGGAGTGGTGCTTGGACCTACTCGACATAATTATGAACCCTTACATCCGGTTTTATCGCAAGCACCATTTGAAAAAAGGGGATTGGATTATGTTGGTCCTATTCATCCCACTGCTCAAGGATCTCAGGCCCGATACATTATCGTCGCAACTGATTATATGACCAAGTGGGTTGAAGCCAAAATGTCAAAGTGGCTGATGCGAAATCTACGGCCAAGTTTCTATATGAAAATATTATAATCAGATTTGGATGTCCGATCAAAATTGTCAGTGATCGGGGTACATACTTTGTTAATCAAACAATAAAGTGTTTACTGGAAGATTTTTTTGTTATACACAGATTTAGTACTCCCTATTATCCCAGAGAGAATCGCCAAGCTAAATCTTCTAATAAGATTCTCTGCACCATTATGACAAAGATAGTTGAAGCGAGTCGGTCTGATTGGGAACATAAACTGTATGCAGCATTATGGGCATTCAGAACCGCTTACAAAAATAGTACAAATCAAACACCTTTTCAACTGGTTTATGGTCAAGATGTTGTTATGCCAATTGAATTTTTAATCCCATCTTTACGCATAGCAGCAACGGAACGATTAAATGATGATCAGTCTTTACAACTTCGTCATGAAGCGTTGCACAAATTATGTGAAACCCGATTGATGGCAGTTCATGCCTTAGCAGCAGAGAAAGCCCGCCGCAAGGCATGGCACGATCGTCGATTGCACAAGAAAGATCTGAAAGCAGGAGATCTTGCATTGATGTACAAAACCAAGCTGATCAAGGGTAAGTTGAAGTTTACTGGGGAAGGCTCGTATAAAGTGAAGGAAATCCTAAACTATGGCGCAGTAATTCTTGAGCACTTGGATGGAAAACGATTTGATACTCCGATAAATGACAACCGATTACGCAAGTTTCAGCAGCCTGCTCCGCCAGTTCAGCAAGTCTGATCTTAATATATTTTTTCATTTTATTTGTTTTCAATTTTTTGTTTTCAGTAATTAATTTGCTTATTGTTTTTTTGAAAAAAGACAGTTAAAAAAAAATAAAAAATAAAATAAGGAAAGGTTGATGAGCAAAAGTCAGAAAGTCATCAGCAGAAGGAAAAGGAAGCACAATATTTTTATGGAAAATGACGTAGAAAACCTCTGTTTTGGGCAGATTTGGCCAATACAGTACCAGAAACCTTCGCTGAGCTCTCAGACTGTACATCCACCTTTGATTTATCTAAATTGAGGTGGGTGAAGGTTTCGGACAAGGAAAATTTTTATTTTTGAGTCAGACAAATGTTCAGTGATATGCCATTTTGGGAACCTTCGTTGAGCATCATAACGTCATTATGAACCTTTGTCGACCTGCTAGATGATCTTAAAATGACAAAATTAGATTGTCCATAGGTCCAAATTGTGAAAAAATACATTTATGACGGTACCTGGGCGAAGGACCCTCCTGGGTTTGGTTCATCCTTCGCCAGCCCTGGAAAACGTTCACCTGATAGGTTCAGATCTCTAGAAACCTTCGCCAAGATTTTTATAGCCTATTTTTACAGTACTGTACATGCCTGCAAATTTTTGTTCAGAATTGATCAGCCCAACTACTATAAGTTGGCTGAATTCGATTCATTCTTCACTTGTGCTAGCGAAGCTCTTGCAAATTTTTCTTGCAACCAAAGACTTCCAAATTTTCTGCATTGCCTTCTGATACACTCTCACGTGGTTATAATTCCATTCTGATCATCATGTTGTCTACTGATACTTCCCAGTCTCCGCGCTATACTATCCATCGTGATGTCCCATCTGCAACAGACATCATGATTCTTCCTAGCACAAGCATGGTCACTCAGTGGATGACCCTTGCGGAGCCTCTACTTACTGCAATGGGTATTCATGAGAGAGCCTTTTCGGGATGCATCCATATGGATTTCATCACTCTTGCCTTCAGTACATGGAAGGAAGAGAAATCCAAGTTTTACATCACTTTCCAAGGAGCCACACACAAGGTGCGCGTCACTAAGGCCGCACTTGTAGCTATAGGAATCTCATCTGGTACGCAAGCCTCACCCAATCACAAGCACGCCAAACAGGCCATCAAGCCATACATTGACCTCACCAACGATCTACATTGGACTAATGATGGCTACCTTCTAGAAGCCATCACTGAGCCTTCCATCCACGCCGCTGCCCAATTGTTGAATCATTTCCTGATGGTTGGCAACCTCAGGAAAGACCACATCACATCTCAAATCCTTCACAGGATAGTGGAGTCCCACATAAAGTTGGCCAAAGCCCCTCTTGAACCATATAACTGGTTCAAGATTGTTTCTGGTAAGCTCAAGCGAGCTATTAAGGCCAATACAAAGCAGCAGTTCGCCGCTGGCTCTCTATTGTCCCTCTTAGCCACTTCTCACTTAGAAAACAGAATCCATGGCTTCCACCTGGATTCTGTGCTTTCGGTTTACGAAGAAGCATCGACCGAGTCATCTCACCAGGCCTCAAGTTCTCATAGTCGTCATCGTCCACACAGCGAGATCGTAATTCCTGACTCGTCTTCCGTGTCACGATGATGTACTAGGCATACCTCGTCAGCTACGCTTCCACCCCCTGCTACTATTCGCACTGAACTTCCCACTCCCCTCGCCTCTGATGCTTCCCTCGCCTCTGCTCCCATACAAGGACAGTCTGTGACCATTGGGCCTTCCATTCCCATCACAGCTGCCCAGGCCGCCTCACCCCCGCACACCGAAGCAACCTCACCCAACACACAGTTCTCATGGATATGTTCGATGATTCCGACCCCCTTGGGGCCATCGAAATCTTTAAAATGCCTCAGAGCCCAGCACCCTTTGAACCCCAATCCCCTGGAAGAGGATTCGGACATATTCATGAAGCTATTGTTGGTGCCGAAGATGCCAGTCAGCAACCACCCACACAGGATAGCCCAGCCATACTTCGGGTCGACACAACTGTAAAGTCACTGAAGTAGTTCGACGCCACGGTGTCTGAAGAGTTTGAAGTCGAGGATATTTTTGAAGACAAAGAGACCTTGGCACCTATTCCACGCCTACCAAGGACAGTACCATCAGGGTCTCTTGTTGCTGCCACCTCCACGATTGTCGATTCTAGTGATGCTCTCGGGTTAGTTTCAAGCGTTGGGCAAGTGATCCAGTCTATGCTGTATAAGAAGAAGGAAATGGACCAGAGGATATTTGATTTAGGATCCGAAAACACTCTGATCAGCCATAAAATTGTCCAGTTGGATCGAGAGGTGAAGATAGCCAAGCAACATAAAGAAAAGGTTGAAAGCGAAAAGTCATTGGCCCAGCAACAAGCTGATCGCTTGGAAACCTACATCAGCTCTCTACAAAATGCCCTGACAACCGCACAGGATCAGGAGATAAGACAATGCAAGATGCCAAGCAACAGGTGCAGCTGCTGAAGGGGCAATTACAAATGGCCGAACAAGATCGCACATGGCTTCAAGGTGAATTGGATGCGACCACCCTTGAGCGTGATGCATATATGCAAACACAAATACCCGATCATCTGGTCACACCGACGGAGATTGCATATTTGTTCAAGAAAGTGAAAACATACAAAGTGGCCCTTCAGGGATTCCAAGGCCACTTTGATAGATTCAAAAGAGCAGCTTCAACCGAGTTGGCAAAGGCAAAAGAGACCATCAACGCCTACGAAAAAGCCGCCGCTCAAGTGTTGGAAACCGGACCACAAATCTCCGTCCCGGTCATGCCACAATTTTCCCCTTCGCGCCAAGAAGCTGTACAGATGGATACAGGGGTTGATTCGAGCATGGACCAGGGGGGAGCTCCAGATCTAGCAAATCAACCACCAACTATATCGGTAGTATAAGCGGGTCCATCCTCATCAAGGACAAGCCATTTATTCAGAAGGCCCATCAGCGTCGAGGACCAAATCTAGACCTTCTTAAAGCAGCATCCACATGAGTCCTCGCGTGGTGGATGGGTTCTCAAATTTAAGACCTCCGAGATCGAGGCCGGCAAAGAATTGGACAAAATACCTACTAGGAGAGCAGCCGACATGGAGAATCACGATTTTTGAGAAAACTCCGGAATCAATTAGGAGTTATGGCACCAGCCCTCATCAGTTGCGGGTAGATCCTTATTACGTGCCAATGCCGCGAAGAAAAAAATGGAAAGATTTAGGATTGGCTATGGATAAAATCACCATCCATACGCCCAATTGGCCAATCATCCACCAGCCTTACAGCTGGAATATTTCAGTGGACTTCCATCAGGCCTTACAAGCATATCAGAGAGAGTATGTCCACTCTCTAGATCCAACGGTGCGACAATCGACAATGTTTGCAAAAGATCTAACTTTGCTGACGTCAGTGGCAACCAAATGGGACAATTGCCTTCCTACCCTGGCATTCGATCCAAATAAGCTGATGGCCTCAGAGCAAATCAAAGATCAGCTGCCGATTGCTCGACTGTATTTTCGTGCGGCTATAATGGGAAGCTCTTGGGAATCCCGCTTCACCTCATGGACAACTTCCAAGTGGATTGACGGAGCCCACCGTTGTTTTCTGCCACATAATTTGGATTTCAATACTGCACGCCTTGACTTTATGGAGAAGGTGCAGTATCATTTAATTAAGATTCGGCGCGAAGCCAATAAAAGTCACCAATAACTGCATATTGCAGGTGTCATGGGACCACCACCAGTTTTGGTGGGGGATACTGTTGGAGGATTTGCGGATCCCAAGGCAACCATAACTGTAGTTAATAAGTGAGAGGGATTTGGCACCCTGCGTGTGTAAGTCCAACCCGATGATCACATAGTTATTTGATTGATTAGTTAAAAGTTAATAAAAGAAGTTTAGGCCTTTTTGTGGGACTTTTAATGTCGCAGGGCCTAAATGTCAAGTTAGTGAATAAAGTTGGGTTTCCCTCCAATTTTGATGGTTCTCACACTTTTTTAAATTTGAATAAAAAGAGAGGCAAGACTGGACCAATAGGATTCAGAGGCCAGGGTCCTCCTCTCTACTATAAAAAGGGACCAACTCGAGTTGTTCGTGATGTTCATTTCCTCATTTCAATAAACCAGATTGGTTCTCTTTAGAAATGGATTGACGAATGTCCTTGCTCTTTCTTTCTTTTCCTCCATTTCTCATGCTTTCTTTGTATTTGCTAATTGTTGGATTTGATCATTATTGGGATTGCTATTTCTTATGCTTTTTGTGAGAGAAGAAAGGAGAGAGAAGAGTAAGTTTCTATCATTGTTGTGGATGTAGTGTTAATGCTTAGTGTTAATGGATGTTAGTGTTAGATCCTCCATTCATGTTGAAATCTGAACTATACTATTGCTCTCATGGGAACAAACCTCCGCGTGACAACTAACTCCGTCTCTTTGATGCTAGATTGACTAGATCTTGGATTCAGGTTAGGCAAGGAAAGAAACCCACTACAACTGCACAGCCTGGTATACATCACATACTTACTTCTCTTATGTCATTTGATAAATCAATTTGCTTTAGTGAGATCATTGCATCTCAAAATTGGAGTAAAGCCATACTAGTTGAGTATGAAGTCTCTCTTGAGAACATAGATGATGTTCTTAAAAGGATGAAATTGATTTTAAATCAATCAGAAAACAAATGGTTATTTCATCAAATGTATGCTCTTAAGTCATGTAAGAGCAAAAGTGATTTGTTCACTCATAGTTTGAAAATTTGTATTGAGGCAAATTGTAAACTCTTTATGAGAGTACGTGAATCATCTTCTATAGACACTTATCTCCATAATGAAGTATTTAGCCTCATTGGATATGAGATTAGCATGGTAAACAAGCATGAAGATATGATGCAAACACTTTGTTATTATAACATGCATATTCTTGCCAATTTGGATGAGTCTAATTCTCTAGATCGTGGTAACATGATGGTAGATCTTTGTGATCCCAATAAATCAAGAAGAAATCTTTATTTTCTCATGAAGGAGCATGCACATGAAGGAGGAGGTTTTGGTAATTTTTGCATTGTTGAGGGATCTCCAAGATTCCAACCCTAACTTGGTAGGGATGAAAGATCCACCAAAATTAGCATTAGAAATAGGTTTAGGGCTACTCATACCTGTCCAAAACCATGATGGATCATGTATATATAGGTGATGATATCTCACCAAAATCAATCAAGCAATTTCATGTTTTTTCTCTCATAATGGTGCAATTGCTCTCTATGTTCATAATTGTTTGAGTACTTGTGATTACTAATGATTATAGGATTGAATGTAGGTCTGGTGTACAGTACTCAGACTGTGGGAGGCCGTACTTTCACACGTGTGAAGCCTTCTTCAAGGATTTGGGCCATTTAGTGAGGTTCAAACATAGAGAGGCAAAGTTGAATTCAATTCACATTACCAAGATAGCAAGTTTTGCTTGCTCCAAGCATTGATTTCTAAGCGAGTTTTGGAGGTGATTCCATAGAGGAGGCTTTCTAGCATTCAAGGAGAGGAAAGATCAGAGTTTTGGGGACTCTTCAAGGCTGTTCTAAGGTGTAGTAGACACCTCCTAAAGTGATTTAGGTTCAGTCCAACCATTGCTTGACTTATGCACCAAATTAGATCAATTTTTCATCAATTTTGATCATTTTTTGCTTGTGATTGGATAGCAGATTGTGTTGCATCCTCATTAAGTTCCATTTAGATCTTTTACAAGTGATTTTGGAAGTATATTAGGTTGCTAAAATTCACTCTTGATCAGATCATTTGGAAGCTTTAATGTTCTTTATAGAAAGAGGGGCAATTCTACTAGTATTGTCTACTTCAATCAAGCAAGTGCATTGTTTCTAGTATTCTATGATTTGATTTTGTTAGAGATCATTCTCTAGATCTTTATAGGAAGTCTATTACTGATCTTTTCAGGTCCCTAAGAAGTGGGATAAGGTAGACCTTCAATCAAATCAATAGAAGTAACCTTCATTTGTGTCAAGTCCTTGATTAGGAGACTAGATGGCATCTATAAATGCATATCTTTTGGATACTAATGAAAGGCTCAACAAAACTAACTATTCCATATGGAAATTTAGAATTGATTCTATCATGATCATGCAAGATCTGATGGAAATTGTAAATGGTAAGGAGGGTGAACCTATTCATCCTCAAGAAAAAGCCAAATACATCAAGAGGTGCAATGTTGCACTACATTGCATAAAAATGAATGTTGCAAATGAACTCTTAAGAGAGGTAGGAGATTGCACTTCAGCTCAAGATGCTTGGGAGACTTTGCAAAAAGTCTATGAATCCAAGAACCAAACTAGAATGTTAGCTTTGAAGAATCTCTATAGAAGCTATCAAAAGAAAGGAGAGAGTGCACATACTTTTGTCCTAAGAGTAAAGGAATTGAACAAAGAGCTAGCCTTTATAGGTGACCCTATCAAGGATGAAGAGCTTGTTCAACTCATATTGAATGGACTAAGCTTTGAATTTGACAATTTGGTTCAGGGATATTCAATTATGGGTAAGCTACCCATACTTGAAGAACTCCAAGGCACACTCGAGGAATCAAGAAGGAGCCAAATGCAAGAGAGGATGGATAGGCTTTTCATCCAAGGTGGAGATGACCAAGCTCTCTTCACCAAAGGCAAAGACAAGTCCAAAGGCAAAGGATCAACATTCAAGAAGTCTACAAAGCTTGAGGATCAAGAAGGACTCTCAAAGGCATCTCCATCAACCACCAAAGTCAAGAAGGACAAATCAAAGGTGAAGTGCTACTATTGTAGCAAGATGGGGCATTATGCCTCGGAATGCTTCAAGAGGAAGCAAGATCAAAGCCAAGCCAACATGAGCAAAGAGGAGGAGGAGGAGAGTTCACATGAGGACTCTCTCATGATGTCCATATTTTCTTCAACAAGCTTCAAAGGAGAAGATCCTTGGTGGATTGACTCGGGTGCTAGTTCACACATGACTAGTAAAAGGGAGTTTTTCTCTTCTCTCTTATCTTATGATGGACCTATAAAGTCTATCTATACAGCACATGATGAAGCTTGTAAGATTGAAGGAGTTGGTAGCATTCCCCTTTGCTTAGGATCTTCCAAAAAGATCAACATAGAAGGTGTTTTGTACATTCCTACAATAACAAAGAATCTACTAAGTGTTGGCCAAATGGTAGACAATGGTTTCAATGTTGACTTTGCTTCAAATGAATGTTTCATCAAGAAGAAGGGTAAGATAGTGGCTAAGGGCACTAGACTTGGCAAACTTTATAAGCTGGATGCATCTGTGGATACTAATGTTGTCATGTTGGCCGAGAAGAGCAAGATATCCACCTTTACTTTATGGCACAAAAGACTTGGACATGTCAACTCGAGTTCCATGGAGGCTATGATCAAGGAGGAGTATGCTTTAGGACTACCAAGGTTTATTGGGAAGGAAGACAAGGTTTGTGAAGCTTGTGCCTTATCCAAGGCACATAAGAAGGTGTTTCCTAACTCCATCACAAAGTCATCTCATCCTCTTGAACTCATACACTCGGATGTGCACATTGCTAGCACCAAATCTAATGGAGGTTCATCCATGTTTTTAACCTTCATTGATGACTACTCAAGATATTGTTGGGTGTTCTTACTTTCCTTCAAGTCTCAAGTATTTGATACTTTTGTAAAGTTCAAGTTGTTTGTGGAAAAGCATCATAATCATAGCATCAAGATTCTTAGAAGTGACAATGGTGGAGAATTCATCTCCAATGAGTTCAAGGCCTTTTGTGAGGAGGAAGGGATCAAGAAAGAGACTTCTTGTCCTTACACTCCTCAACAAAATGGAGTTGCTGAAAGAAAGAATAGAACATTATGTGAATGTTCTAAGGCTTTAAGATTAGATGCTTGTTTGCCCAAATCCTTTTGGGGTGAGTCTCTTGTATGTACAAACTACTTGATGAATAGGGTGTCTTGCAAAGCAATTGAAGGCAAAACTCCTTATGAGATGTTGTATGGAAATAAACCCAATCTTAATCACTTGAAAGTTTTTGGGTGTATATGTTATGTGCATGTGCCATTGGAAACAAGAACCAAGGAGGATCCATCTTCCACAAGAGGGATCATGCTTGGATATGCAAGCTCAAGCAAGGGCTACAAAGTCTATCTCCCATCCTTGAACAAATTTGTTGTTTCAAGGGATGTCATCTTTGATGAACATCATATGCATATGCTTGAAGAAGGCTCAAGTGCTCCAACAATCAAGAAGAAGATGGCCGAGGAGCAAGATCTTGGTTTTGAGGAGGAGCTCATGGAGGAGCAAGCACCAAACCCACCTATCACACCAAGGAGATCTTCAAGGGCAAAAGTGGAGCCATCAAGTCTCACATATCAAGGCAAAGGACAACAAGTTGAGGGTATCTCATCCACTTCTTATGCTTTATCTAGTTTTGAAGAACAGTCTAATGTTGAAGATGCATTGAACTCCAAAGAATGGTATAAAGCTATGTTGGATGAGTATGATGCCTTGATTGAGAATGAAACTTGGTTGCTTGTTGAGAGACCTCAAAGGAATGTAATAGGATGCAAGTGGGTCTTCAAGCTTAAGTTGAATGCAAATGGGAGTGTTAACAAACATAAAGCAAGATTAGTTGCAAAAGGTTATGCTCAAGAGAGAGGGATAGACTATGAGGAAACTTTTGCACCCGTGGCCAAGATGGTCACAATAAGGCTAATCATTGCACTTGCATCACATTTTGGATGGATTCTATGTCAAATGGATGTTTCTAATGCTTTCTTGAATGGTTTTTTGGAAGAGGATATCTATATGGATCATCCACAAGGGTTCATCAAGCATGGAATGGAGAACAAAGTATGCCATCTCCAAAGAAGCATCTATGGCTTGAAGCAAGCCTCGAGATCTTGGAATTCAAGACTACATTGCTATCTTATTTCACTTTCTTTTGTTCAAAGTGAATATGATCCCACTCTTTACATTAAGTTTGATGATGTTGGTATTGTACTTTTACTCATTTATGTAGATGACATCATCATTAGTGGAAATAGTGTTGATGGTATTGAAAAAATCAAGATAGATCTATCCTTAGAGTTCAAGATGGTAGATCTAGGGTGTCTTCACTTCATCTTAGGCATAGAAGTACTTAGAGTGTCTGATTTTATCTTTATAAGTCAAGTAAACTATGCTCAAAGTCTTTTGAAGAAGTTTAAGATGGAAGTATGCAAAAGTGTTGACACACCAATGGAGCAAGATGTAAAAGTGCCAAATGAAGATGATGAAAGATCCTTCATGGACATCACTTTGTTTAGGCAACTTATAGGTTCCTTAATGTGGATCATTATAACTAGACCAGATCTTAGCTTTAGTGTATGTAGGTTGAGCCAATCCATGCAAAAGCCATTGAATATCCATTGGAAAAAGGCTAAGAGGATTCTAAGATACATCTCGGGTACATTGGATTTTGGGATTCTATATAGAGGAGATGTGATTAACCTTCATGCATTTAGTGATTCAGATTTTGCAGGGGACAAGAGGGATAGGAAATCAACAAGTGCCTATTCAACTTTCATAGGAGAAGGTGTGGTTTCATGGCTTTCAAAAAAGCAAGAAACTATATCTTTATCTTCAACCGAGGCCGAGTACAAAGCTTTGACAACCACTACAAAGGAGGTACTTTGGATCAAGAGATTATTGGTGGAACTAAAGATCATGGATTTCACATATCTTTTGTAATAACCACTCGAGCCTAAGAAGGTCTGAAGTTGGGACACTGTAGTTGGTGCCATCATGGCTAGGAGCATAGCTATTTTTTCTGGACTAGTTGCCATGCCGTACTTGCTAATGACATGTCCTACCAGTACCCCGTAAGGAACTCCGAATAGGCACTTGTTAGCATTCAAGGCTATACAGGTTACTACGCACTTTTGAAAACACTTCTCTAGCATGGTGAGATGTTCTGTGACAGTGGTTGCCCCACAGAGGTCATCCATAAAATTTTGAGATTTTCGTCTAAGATATCCTTGAAGTGCTTGTTCATAAAACTATGATAGGTTCCAAGGGCATTAGTCAACCCAAAGGGCATGATGTGGTAAGCGAAAACCCCGAACGTGGTTGTGAAGGTGGTCTTCAATTTATCCTCTTCTGCTATGGCTATTTGATTATAGCCTGCAAAACAGTCCATGAAAGAGTACTGGTCTCTTCCCGTCATTTCTTCTAGGACTTGGTCTATGAACGGTAATGGATAGTAGTCCTTCTTAGTCTGTTTGTTCAACCTCTTATAATCCACACATACGCGAATGCGTGTAGAGTTCTTCTTGGTGCGAGGTACTATTTGGGAGCACCACTCGGTGTTCTCTATATCGCCTAGTTCTGCATTAGAGCCTGTGCTCTCATAGCCTCTATAGGGCATCTGTGCTTGGAGCCTTCGTGCATCTTGTGTTTGCACATTCCTACCTTGTCGAGGTTCAATAGCCTATATGGGACGGGGTTCCACTATGGGGTGTGCTCCTATAGTTGCGATTGGGCCTCCTCTCCACGTTTCTGGGCTTAGGTTCAAGCTGTTCACTGCTTGCGATAGGTGGGATGCATGGGCAACCGCAATCTATGCATCTTCTACCACGATTGCCTTCTCTACTGCCTCAGCCAATGTCTGGGAGTTACTCTGATGTACAATCATTTGTATGTCATTCTTGAGCCCTCGCAGAAAGAAGGTCAGTAGTAATAGGGGTGGTAGTAACACAATGGGTTCCACTTGGCGTGACAACTCTGTCAAACGACACCAATATTGTCGGATGGTTTCGTTACTTCCTTGTTGTAGGGAAGTCAGTAAGAATAGTAGGCCATCAGCCGTTCGGTGGGGAGCATACTCAATTAGAAACAGTCTATGGAACTCCTCAATGGTGTGAATTGAGCCTCTCTGCAGACTATGATACCAGTCCTAGCCGTCCTAGATAAAGTGCTGGCTAAAAACATCATTTCATGATGTGGGTTTGTGATGGCACTGGTAATGGAGGTGGTCCAAAAAGCATCAATATGCTCTTCGGCACTTTCATACGGTGCTCCATGAAACTCAGGAGTGGATCCACTAAGCTTGGGTAGTCCTCCTGTCTCCGGGGGTACTACGATTGGTTCAGTCAAATGTCATGCCATTCTATTGGCAACAGGTTCTGTAGCAGCAGGTGTTACGTTCACTAATGGTGGTTCTGTAGTGTCGGTTGGCTCAAGTTCTGGTAGTTCTTCTATAGGTTCCAATGTATCATCCAAGTCCATTATAGGTGGGTGAGACTCATCATTTCAGACTGGTGGGACAAGAAACCCACGATTGCTTCTTCTAAGCCCTAAACGCTCTCTCTAGGGATTTAAAGTCTCTCCATGCGGTGCTCCCATAGACCTAGGTTTCCTTGGTATACCTATGATGTCTCGTCTAGGGTGACACTAATGATTGCTACATAATAGATTTCTCACTTACGGATAGCAATCAACTGTCGTTGCACATGCATTTTGTGATTTTCCCACGTTATCCCACAGGTCATCCATCCTTCATCCACTAATACTGCATACGACCTAACTAACTTTACTTGGTCGTTTTTCTGCTCAATCCTAATCCAACCATACCCATGTATAGTTTTTCTTGGTTCTTTGTACCAGGTGCTGTCTCTACGGGATGCTAGGGTTGGTGGGTCGTAGGGTAATGACTTTCGACTTAGGGCTCTGGTTTTCACTTTTACCCTAGGCTTCATACAAAACCCCATTCTCTGACCTGTCCCATCACTCTATGAAAGATTTCTAGTTGTACTTGGCATCACAGCCTAAACTACCTGCTGATGAAAATTGTATGTAGTCTCTAGTCCAAACTGTATTCCAAACTGTTGGAAGTAGAATGGCCTTGGCAAAGTCGGATCACATGCAGCTAGGGTTGGATTGTGAACTCATAATGTATGTCATCAGCACACATCACTGTGTGATGCTAACCACTTTGTCTTGTGATCAACGTGTGGTACTAGCCGCTCGTACGGTCATGCTAGCTTGCGCTAATGGTTTAGATAGTGGAATTGTTTTCAACACACGCACTCTAGGACCTATGAAACTTGTAGACTATTGGTAGTATGACAACTAGTTCATTGTAGACCAGTGATATGGATAACTACTCTTTCAAGCAACAGCTCCTGAAATTTTTTTGACTCCCGGCAGACACACCAATGTTAGGGCCATTTTCGGCAGGGGATTGGTCTAGCCAAGACGTCCTAAAAACGTCAAGGGGCACCACTACTGATGGTGGCTATGCCCTACTCAGTAATGAAGGTCCTGCCACATCCAATCCTGGGGGCTTCCTCTGTTACCCCGTGCTCTTGAGCCAATGAGAGTATTTCAGGCTCTCACAAGTATGATTGTAAGAAGGGGGTGCTAGTACTTTTGATGCAATGATTCACTAGCTTTCAAGGGTCCTAGTTCTGTAAAACTTCTGATCACTAATTCATGTTAGGATCTTGCTAATATCTCTTTCCCCATTGAATTCGGCTTACAGTTAGTAACGTATGTTCTAGGTGTGGGAACAACACACATCATTGTGTGATGCTAACCACTTCGTCCTCTGATCAACGTGGTACTAGTCGCTTGTACGGTTATGCTAGCTTGCGGCTGACGGTTTAGATAGTGAAATTGTTCTCAACACACGCAATCTAGGACACGAAATGTATAGACTTATGGTAGTATGACAACTAGTTCTTTGTAGAACAACGATATGGATAACTACTCTTTCAAGCAACATCTCCTCAAAATTTTTCGACTCCCGACAGATGCACCAATGTTAGGGCCATTTTTGGCAGGGGATTGGTCCAGCCAAAACGTCCTAAAAAAGTCAAGGGGCACCACTACTGATGGTGGCTATGCCCTACGTATTGAATTCAATTTGTTGAGCTAGATCTTTTGTAGATCATTCTAGATTATTGAAGATGTTCAAATCTAGTCTCTTGAAAGTCACAAATTACATTTGTAGAATCATATCACAGGTTTTTATTCACATGGCATCGATAGGTGGCATCCTATTGAAGGAAAGAAAGGATCCTAAGTGCAACCTTTCTGGCAAGGGAGGATATATTTTTTCAAGATGCTACAAAAAGAAGACCAATCCATCCAAGGAGAACCAAAGCAAGGGGGCCAAGGTGAAGGATGGAGCTTCAAGTTCGAAATGCAAATACAAGAAGGACAAGTACAAGGAAAGGTCTTTCCTTTGTGGAAAGGTGAATGAGGCTTGGAGTCTCACAAGGACTTGCAAGATTTGTCTTCAAGAGTCCATCACAACACATGTCAAATCTTTTGAAATTTTGCATTTGGAAGTGCATTGTTTGGTTCAAGATGCAAAGATAGATGTCACTTTCATGAAAGTAACTTGGATTTATTTTATGTCCTTGGAAATTATTTTGCTTGGAACTTTAGATAAGTTCAAACTTATTGTTATGATCCAAGAGAAATCAATCAAGAATAGGGAGCAACAATCACAAAATGAAAATATATAAAGGCACACAGAAAGCAAAGAAGAAGAGATGTTCAATAGAAGAACAAACATAAATAGAAATCCTCAGAAAAAGCAATTGTCCACCATATTTTGGTGAGGATACAGAGTGGGTCAATGGCAGAAAGCTCTTGTGAGCTTCACTCCTTCACTGAGCCACAATGCATTTGCTTATCAACCATTTCTCAAGCAAAAAACATAGCGATCGCTTATCAAAGCATAGCCAAAACTACAAACAGCAGTAGAATAACATCCGCAAAACAACAAAAGCCCACAAAAACACTGAATCATTTGCTTCAATCCACCTCCAGCAATCATCAGCCCATTCTTACCCAGCCCACAACCAACCCAACAATGCACACAATACCTTTCTCGCATTTCCCATTCCCTCTCTCACTCTCTCGCTTTCTCCGTCCCTCCCTCTCTTTCTCCCTCTATTTCCAACGAAGAAGAAAAACAGAAAAGATTAGCCTAATCCACAATTACACTACCCTGCAGTCTGAAGAATTGGTCGTTGACGAGACGACCAATTAAATAGGCTCAACAATATTGTCGGGCTGTAAATTCCGAAGTTCTCATAAATACCAAAAATACAATAAAATCCGTTTTTTTATTTTCGCATTTATTTTCCAGACAAAAAATAGAATTAATTTATTATTTTAAGCATTTCTTTTATCCTCCAAGTACCTGGAACAACACACCTTTAACGTTCTTTTAAACCTTAAAAAAATAAGCAAAATTCACAAGGCCCGTCAACTGACGACTGTTGACGAGCTGTCATTCAACAAGGACCCTTTGTCGGTAAAGGGCCCCTCCCCCTGCACCCCCTCCACGTGGCATTTCCTTACTGGGTGGGTGTCTTTGCTTGTAGCTTTCTCAGTCTCAAGAATAGGCCCAACAGGTACCTATTAGAACTAGAGAAGCAGGCCTTTTTTTATTCTTTTTTTTATAAATTTACTATTATTATTATTATAAATCAATTATATATATAATGCAGCTTATAAGTAAGCAAAATTTGAGAAAAAAATTAATAATAAATTGTATCTAGATAGAGGAAGATATTTTCTGTCAACCATGTATATTTTCTCATACTTAAGAAGATTTTCTCATGTTCCACACATCAATTGCCTGGAATCGATGTCTGGAATGAGTTCAGTTCGTATGCTATGAATAGGTGCCACATAGTAGAAAAGTTGTGATAAGACCTACTTTAAAGTACTGGTGATTTTCTGACCACTATGTTCATGTGAGGATCCTGACTCTGAGTACGCATGATTCAAGAAGAACATTTCTTACGTTAGTCCACGTGATGGTTGACTAGATGCTACGGTCCAACCTATCGCTGCTAGGAACACAGGCAACAGTAGCAATCAATTATAGTGTTCACTAAGCAACGGTAGCAATCAATTTTAGTGTTCACACATTCTATGCTTCATGGAGTATTCAAGCAAATAAATTCTGACACGGGTCACCAATAGTTAGTACATGTCACTCAGATTATTTTACGGTGAAAGATAGCGTCGTTCCATGAACAGCTAACAACTTCCCTGCACCTGTAAAAAACGATTGCTCCGGTCACTTTTTCAGTTGCTAAAAATACATACACCATAGACTTGTTGTATGTATTCTTCAACCAAATGAACGCATTCATTTACTTCTAACTGGTGGGGCAGGCACTGGAAAAACATAAACATTACTACTTTTAGCTCAGGGATGGCTTCGACATTATTATAGATACCATTCCACAGATGTCAAATTACCAAAGGCTTTGTTAATGGCATATACCGGTAAAGCCGCATACAACATTCGTGGCACTACCATTCGTTCATCGCTGCATATACCTATAAATGCCAAAAATTTAACATCGTTGTCTGGTGACAAGCTCCAAGAACTAACTACTAAATATCGTGACATACAGCTTGCCATATTTGATGAAATATCTTTGATAGGCCGTCGTATTTTCCAATTCGCCGATCAACAACTTCGATCAATAAAACATAGACCAATCTCATTTTTTGGAGATCTTGACGTAATAACTTGTGGTGATCTTTTTCAAACAGGCCCTGTTTTAGATGCATGGATTTTTTAATCGGATGATGCCTCTTTCAATGCATTCGAAATATCGTACTGGAATAAATTGTTGCATTGTTATGAATTAACACAAACAATGGGCCAAACTGATGACACATACATTGGGATATTGAATCGAATAAGAGAAGCCACTCAAACTAGCAAAGACATTCACTGGATTAACCAACAATTTTATAAACCCATTCCGAATATGCCGAATATTCCTTACCCGTGCCATACTAACAAAGAAATGGCAACACACAATGAACAGGCTTTTAAGCAAGCAAAGGGCACTAATTTTTACCTGCATGCAAAGGACACATGCTCTTGCACATGTAGCAAATCAATATCCATTCCTGAAAAACCAAGAAACACTGCTGGTTTATGGAAAACTATAGTTGTCAAAACAGGCATGCTTGTTGAAATATGTAGTTCAAACATCAATATTGAAGATGGTCTATTTCAAACAAAAACGACCATAATGGCAATTGATATTATTTGGATTCAATTTCTCAATTCACGCATTGGCCAAAAAACACCGCTTGCCCATACTCACTTCTATACAATGGAACATATACCAGAAACATGGACACCAATTTAAAAAGTTAGTAAAGAATTCCAAATAGGATCCTCATTTTTAAATACCATTACACGAAACCAGTTTCCTATACAACTTGTTGTTGCTCGTACTATACATCGTGCACAAGGTCTAACAATGGAACATGCAATCCTACCGGACCAATAAACATGGCTTGACATATACAACGCTATCTAGAATACGAAATATTAAAAACTTATATTTAACCACCCCGCTCCATAATCAACATTTGAAAGTCGACCCATGTATTAGAAAAGAAATGCACCGCCTTCGCAATCATGCAAATTGGTGCATTCAAATTCCTATCATGGAGCAGTTCAAAACTACACACCTTGTTATTCAATCTTTAAACACTGTCTCATTGCAAAAACATGAAAGCGATATTTTAGCGGACTACAATTTGATGAGCTCAAATATCTTGCTTTTCCAAGAAACAAGAAACCACAACCAAGCATCATACTTGACCAGGAATTTCCATGTCATACAAAATTACCTGCTTCTCTGGCACAACCTATACTATGATCGTACCCAACAATTGCATTGTTATGACATACACAATACAGATGTCGCAGAAATTATCAAAGCTTATTTCAATGTGAACAAACCATATAGTATGATTGTGCTTGCAGTGTATCGAAAACCGAATTCAAATCTGATGAGTTTCTTGAATACAATAGAAGATGTATTACAAAATGCATCCACAGACATACCAACACCAACGACCATTCTTGGAGACTTCAATATCAATATGCTTGCTCGCAACAACCATACCTTTGGAAAATTTTGCAAAAAAGAAGAAGCGGTTTCTTTCCTTGAAGGCACTCTTCGAGTCACTGATCCACGCATTTCAGACTCTCTATCCGTTTTGGAGGTTAAGAGTAATAACTCTCAGTCAAAGCTTTCCAAGTTATTAGTTGATCAACTTGTAGAAGACCTATCACAAGATGATGCTTTGGGAAAACGTTAAAGGCCGTATGAAGCCTGTAGCCCAACTCAGCCGCCTGTAACTCAGCTCAACCGCCATGTAGATCAATAACACCGAAGTCACTTATTAGCACGGGAGCTTAGTGCGACACGTGGTATCGTGGCCCCAGACGCTGCCCGAGATTTGTTTGATGGTCCGAGATTTTCAAGAGCAAATTTTTGCAGGTCCCGAAGAATTTGGCTCAAAAATCCCAGTTACAATCGCGTGAGCCGCGAATTTTTCCAGGCATGCGGGTTTTTTTTCAGGCATGCGGGTCACAAATTTTTCTTGGGCACGTGGGAAGCTTCTGCGAGAGAGAGAGAGAGAGACACACACACACATTCAAGGTCTTTTTTTGTTTTTCTTTTAACTATACATATAGCACTGAATTTTCTCCCAAGTACTTATGGGATTATTTTACAGATGTCACGTGGCACTAAGTGGGCTTAAATTTTGAAATTTTTTTGGGCACACAAGTACCGGGCATCATAGGGGGGTGCCTGGGACACATGGGGAGCAGAGAACGCTGTCGGGCGTAATCGCTCCCGTGCTAATAAGCTATGAGCGGTGGTGAACGGCCAGGGAGCGTAGAAGCAGCGCCAACTAGCGTTTGAACATTTTGGAGCCTCCGTGTTTATTATAGTTGCACTTCAATATTGTTTGATCAAATTAGTTTATCGTACATTGTTTCTCAAGTTTATTCCATCATTTGTTCATTCATTGCTTTCAATAATAGAGACTTTACTCACATGTAATGGATTTTTGGTGACTATTCTGCCCATTTCTGAACAGATTAAAAAGCAAAATAGTCACCTGTTTTTTTTAAAAAAAAATTAGTTCAGATTCTGCCTGCGTCTGCCACGTGGCAGCATCGGATTGGTCTCAAATTTTTTTAGTGCTGATTCTGCTTGCACCTGCCACATGGCAGCTAAGGATTGGTTTAAAAAGGGTCCAAAAATCCATTACGTAATGGAAGGGGCCGAGCAGAGGCCATTTTGCCTGGTTCGGATTTCCAAAAAATTTTAGGCTCGGCCCCTCTGGGCCTCACCTAAAAAAATTCTAGAAATCCTTACCGAGCAGAATGGCCTCTGCCCGGCTCCTTCCATAATGTGTACCGTTATTTTGGATTAATTATTTCCAAAATGGTGATGGTCAAGTGGTTTAATACTTATGTTTGTTCTTAATCTCTAATCTGAATAATGTAATCATTGCCTTTCATTTGATCGTTGCACAGTTTTGAAGCTAAATTCTTAAAATTCTTAAGGAATTATGATAGAGCAATGTTATGCAGATTTTTTTGTTTGTTTTGGTGCTTTTGGGTCTTGGTGGCTGTGCTTTCAAGCACAAAAGATTGGTGTTCTCAATTTTGGGCATTGGATGGTCTAAGCGAGGAGGAAAAAGTAGCAATCTTGGCACTTGCTAAAGTAAAGACAATCAAGAGTCATATTAAAGAGACAAGACTGAATAATCAAACAATACTGAAGTGCAACAATAATAAACACAGAGGCTCCAAAATGTTCAAACGTAGTTGGCGTTGCTGCTACGCTCCCTGGCCGTTCACCAGCCACTCGCGCAGGCAACACGTACTATGCATCCTTCATGAGCAGGCAGCAGCAGCTTGAGGCGCTGGCGTCTGGATGGTTAAGATTAGACTTTGTTCTTGAGCCATGCTATGGCGTGAAATTAAGCTCCTCTACCAACCACAACATGTTTGTTATCATTAACCTTCACAAATGCTAGGAACGTTAATGCCAAACGCCCTATACCTCTAGCACTACGCATCTATCTATATAGTATGTACTTAGTGCATGATGAAAACATTGTATGATAAAGAGAGCTCTCCACCTAGGATGACATTGTAAGTGGATCCTATCAAGCTACATCAAAAGGAGGAAACTTTCTCTTTTTATTAATAAAAGATGGGTTTCATGGGAAACCCATTGGAGAACAAAGGAATGCATGTAGAAAGTGTAAAGGCAATAAGGTGAATTGAGATACTCTATAACTATAACAAAGCAACAATCTCACAAAGTATTTACATAAAGCCTACTGCTTGATGTAAGTCGCTAGTTAAGATAGTTGGAAGTTTAGGTAATGCAGGAAGCTGTGAAGTAGTCGTTCCTACAACTATGGCATTTACATAAACTTCACATTTATCTCATTGCTTTTTTATCACCTCTTGCAACTTTACATTTCTCTCATTGCTTTTTGATCACCTCTTGCACATTGGCATTAAGTTGAAGCCCTCTCTAAATTATTTGTTTTATCTCCACGTAATGGATTCTTTGTGCTGATTATGCACAATTTTTGGGCTTTTAAAAAGCATAAAATGTCACTGGATTTCTTTAAAAAATTTCAAAATTCTGAAGCACATTCCAAATGAGCATCGGTCCACGTCAGACTGTGCACGTCAGACTGCCACAGGGCAGTTTCGCATTGGTCCAAAAAAACCCACACTGTTGATTATGCTTTGTAAATGGCATGTGAAAAAGTCAAAGATTCCATTACGCAATGGAATGAGCCGAGCACAAACCATTCTTCCCGGTTCGGCTTTCCAAAAAAATTTAGGCTTGGCCCCTCCAGGCCTCGCCCAAAATTTTTTGGAAATCCTAAACGGGCAAAATGGCTTGTGCCCGGCTCCTTCCATAATACGTAACAACCTCCAAATTTATTGAGAGTGTATTTGGAGGTTGCCTTAATTGGCATAATATTGCACTTGAAATTACTATTTGAAAATTATATGAGCAATAAATACCTTACAAGTTGTAAGGTACCTTTGTTATTTTTAGAAATTTTCAAAAGCATCTTACAATCTTATATGGTCCAGTTGCTATTTTTAGAAATTTGCATCATGTATTTATTGTTATTTTTGGAAAACTAAATATACACAAACAGCTAGGACTTGCTATTTTGGAAAGTCGAAGACGTTCAAAATTACTATATTTAGATACATGCAAGTAATTACCTTAAACTTTCTAAAACTAGAAAAGTTCATTTGAAAAACAAAAAAAACAAAAAATCCGTTGGTTTTCATGGCATAGAAAGGGCCCTGATCGGGGGCCTTCCGCAACTGGGAGGTGCCCTCGGGCACCTCCAATCATAGAAGGCCCCCGGGCGGGGACCTTCCCCTATACTAAAACACTTACCCTACAAGGGAAAATGTTTCGTGCAATATTTGTGCTGATAATCACACCATGAACGAGTGTCCAACGTTGAAATGATGAACGGCTGAATTTATTGTCATTGTACAATTCTACTAGCCACAAGATAGTATTTTTTTTGTTTAACCCAGGATTATCCAACAAACATATCATAAGTTTGGTTATCATGAAGGTCCAAAATGGAAAGCTCTAAATGGTAAGGTGCATGGACTAGGATATCCTGAACCATTAGCTTTACCTACACCACGACAACAAGCACCTCGCGCCAACATGATGGAGCTGAAACCTTCATCAAGCCAAGAAAAGTGGAATCATGCCCCAAAGCAAGGGCTGCTATATGTTAATCTGATATTAACTAAATTTAGTAATTTCTAGGATAGATAAAACGAGATGGATGAAGAAACTTCAAATCAAGCTGTAAATCCTGGTGCACCATCTTACATGGTGATTTGTCAGCAGTTGAGTACGGTGCTTAATGATATGAATAATCGTAATCAGATGAGAGATCAGCAAATGGAGGTCATGTTGAATCAAGTCAAATTGATGTCTTCACCCAATCTCGGTTTTCAACCAGAGGTTTATGCGAGGAAGAAAAAGGAGAAGAAATCTGAAGTCATCGAGGACTGGCTGGCCAAGTGGAGTAGTTACTTCAATCTGCACGGAGTTCCTAATGAGAAGAAAATCGAAAGCGTCGTGCTGTTTTTACGTGGCAAAGCATCATTGTGGTGGCGAGATTTACCGGTGAAGCCAACTACTTGGGATGCATTTGCGGAAGTTTTCAAGAAAGCTTTTGTAATTGCTAATGACGTTGACTACTACCTGAAGTTCATGACCTACAAGATGGGTACAAAGAGTTTACGCTCTTATATCCAGGAATTCATGGACCTATGAAATAGCGTTTCATCATTCGATGTGAATTGTCCTAGGTTTGCTAGCCGACTATCAGAATGAATGCAGGCGAAATGTGCTTGAAAACCTTGAGGATGCGTTTCGGATCGCGAAAGCATATGATTCCACAGTGGTGGCATCTAGAAAGCAATTTGCGCAAATTCCAACCACTTTGAAAACCGAGAAGGGTAAGAAGCGCAGTCCAGACCACGAAAAATATTTTGACAAATTTGATCAAGTAGCGTCGGAACCTAGGAAGCCAAAGAAAAAGAGATTTAAGAAATCTTTATCCCGGGAAAAGTCTAAGAAAGAGAATTTGTGTTTCATCTGTAAGAAGTCTGGACATATGATGAAATTTTGTCCAGAATGTCAGCCCATATGATTGAGATCTCAGGTGGCAATGGACTTTGGAAATTAACCTGACTGATTGTGAGTGTGAATGTTCTTTCAGTACTACTTCTTTCTTGCCTAATGAACTCTTTTGTTTAACTGGCTTAAAGATCAAGAAGTAAATACTCTATTGGACAGTGGTTCAAATCATAATTTTGTTAATTCTCGTCTTGTGCAAAAACTCAGCTTGGAAACTGATGCCAGGAATCATAGATATAAAGTTTATCTAGAACGTAAAAGTCTTGAAGCTCCCAATTTTGATGCAACTACACATGGAATTAGTTAATTTTCATGTTTAAGACCTAGCCCGAACTGATTTAATGAGAAGCATGTTCTCACTTTCAAGGAGGGTGATAAGGTAG
>MU832229.1:0-81462 GCA_029204225.1 Diphasiastrum complanatum | reverse complement strand
TACTCATCTCTAAGTCCATTTAGGACTACTTGAACAAGTTCAGTGTTCTTAAGAGCATCACTAATACCAACTAACTCTTGATGGAGATCCTTGACTCTCATGACATATGATGAAGCACTCTCATCTACTCTCTGATAACTTAGAAATATTTGGTTTCTAAGTGTAAGCAATCTAGAAGTATTTTTTATTTCATAGATTGTTTTTAGAGTATCCCAAGCTTCCTTGGCAGTGGTGCATGTACTGATTTTTCTTAACACCTCATTGGTAACATTCATTTTTATAAAATGAAGGGCAATTTTTTTGTTCTTTTGTGGAATGTTGTAGCTTCATTAGGTGCAGCAGGTTCTTCTTCAGCTCCACTCACAATATCCATTACATCCTGTAGAATCAACAATGATTCCATTCTGATCTTCCACATTGCATAATTGGAAGATGTTATTCTCTCACTATGCTCTGTGAACTAGATGAAGACATCTTCTTGGTGAGAAATTCTAGTAATGATAAGAAATGGAGTTGAAAGGATTTTGCTTGCTATCTCAGTCTAGGATCTAACATAGATGTTGATCCACCCTATGAAATCTAGCAACAGATGTGAGAACAAATTCTCAATACAGAAAATCAATCTATCTTGAATTTGGATCTTGCTTCAGTCACAAAAGAAGAAGCACATGCAAGCAAGAAGTCTATCTCTCCCACGAGTTTCAATGTACCGATAAACTCTCTAGGAACTTACTTTCAACTGAAACACAATAATATGTGTGAAATGAAAAGTCTAAGACCTCAGAACACTCACTTCTATCCAATCCTACTTGATTGACAATGAAAATTGATGAAAATGGTGAAAAAGACAGATGTGTGCTCACTTTGGCATATCCCACGAGTTGAGTACCCTCTCAAACTCTCTGATTGCCTAAAACTCTTCTAAATTCAAATCAAATTGATTTAGAAACAAGAGCAACACATTCTACTCTCCAATACCTATCCAACAAGCTATAGAACATCAAATTTGGATCATTCCTAGAGAAGTAGCACTCATTAATGAGGGCTGATTTCACATGTGTGAGCTCTTTGTCCATACAGAGCTCTGCTGGATCAGATCAGCCTTGATTTGATCCACTTATTGTCCACAGATTGCTTGTTTCTCAGCGAGTTTGAATCCCTCTCCAAAATCCGAGTTCCTGCAAGCAAAAACACTGATGATCTGATGTATACACACTCACCTCTTCAAAGCATGAATCTATGATACCATGTGAAGTTTTTAGCAAGTGTGAACTTCACCACACACCCTACAGGATCTTACTGAGGTGTTGTGATTGCACAAGATTGATCAAAGAACAATATGCTTGAAAAATCTAAGGCAAGAGCACAATGGTATACATATGATGAAAAAATCTAACTCTTCACTATGAGAAATAAATGTCAAAAATAATTCTAAGTGTTCAGTACGGGAAAAAGAGGCTGATCTCGAGTAGAGAGAGAAAATCAAGCATAGAAAACTCGAGTAGAGAGAGAATGAGTCCAAAACACCAAAATCTCAATATTCACAATATGGCAAAACATGCCCAGCTTTCCCTACATGAGAGAGACTTGAATTCCTACAGTGGAGTTGCATGGAAAGTCCACTTAACTGAACTAATTCACCTAATAGAGATCCACATGTGTAACTGCATGCATGGATGTTGCATGAACTGCATGTCAACTCATAAAACTGTCTAGACATGTGTAAATCACAGAAACTACTTTGCATGTTGCATGCACTGATTGCATGTGGCTTGCATGCATACAATAAGACTTTGCATGCTATCTAATCTACATGTCATCATAATTAATCCGAGCTACACTAGAAGGATATGTGCTCAATTCATACTCCTTTTATGTACAACATGAATTTTAGTGGAAATCACCATGGACATGACCCCAAACTCGAGATAGGAAGATAATACTTTAATAATCTTCACAAGGTATACTTTACCATGGTGGTCCTGCCAAGTGGGCAAAGGTTTTTTCAAGAGGGAACAGAAAGTTATCAAATTTTGATGAAGTTTTTGCCCTCTTTCAATTGCCAGAATAGTGAGTGTTTTTTTATATTTTTATATTTTTTGATTTTCAAGGGAGGTGCTGCTCTTAGTTGGAAATTGTAGCAAATGACAGAATATCTGTTTGACTATCTTTCGGCAATGACTCACTCCATGTTGTGTAAGAACGTCGTTGTTTCACTATCGATCTGGGTAATCTTGTGGTAATGTAGAAGTTTTCAAGGAACTTCCCAATTGGGTAGCAGGTTTAGTAGTTGGTTGCTATGGTGCTCATGTTGTGCTGATGTTAGGATCCTAACCGGATTTATAACAGACGTGGCGGGCAAGTTGGATCTTGCTGGGTTGTTTCGGATAGGCTTTGAAACTATGTTTTCTAACACAGTTGGGCATTCGGCATGGTACTTTGTTTTGACCGTACAATCAACCATAAAGTAGCCTAGTTCACCATAGATGAAACATCTAATGTTCATCGGCCCTTGTTGCATCGCATAACCATCTGGATGGCTCGGATTGCTAGATTTTTCTAATGGTGTTCATGATAAGGCAAGGATTGTCCAGAGTTGGATGGTTGTTCTTCATATTGGTGTATGAAATTGGCTTGAATAGGTCAATAGGAAGGGCAATTATTAACAGGATGTGTAGCCATGCAGTGTGGGTACCAAATGTTTCGTCGTCTATAATGTACATATGCAGGGTGTAGCTAACTAGGCATACGGCTTTGGATAGATGTCGTGTCTCAAAACGCCTTAGTGAGTTTCTCCATTTGCATTTGGTGTTGTTACTTAAGCAACTCCATTTGTGATTTCCAAAGCTGATCACGAGTATCTACATTTAGCTTCGCTTCATAGATAGTAGTATGATGTGCTTTCTGTTCCCTAGATTTGTCAACATCGGATCCTTCATCTTCCTCCTAGATGGCATCAGACATAGCTAACTTTAAGCTCGTATATTCGTCATTGGATCACATCTAATCCATCTTTGAAGTCCGACTATAAACTAGATGGTGGGCTCTAAACTTGACCTTTCAAACATTGAAAATGCTCGATATAGTCTCGTACACGTTTGTCTTTTGCCATCTTGATATTATTCAATTTGACAAAAGAATTCTCTATCAAATGAAAGGGTTTGAAACGTTTCGTAAAGGACTCTTTTAATATAGACCAATTACTCTTATCATCACGATCGAGGGTAAAAAGCCCATTCACGTGCTTTATCGATCATGGTCATGGAAAACAATTGGACCATAGCGTCGTTGGATGTTTCGCCATAAAAGTCACACACATTCTCAAAGATTTGCAAGAATCTTTGTGGGTTAGATCTAACTTGGGTTTTCACTTTTCAAAATGAGCTCCGTGAGTGGCAAAAACTCCATTCAGGTGTGTTCTGGCTTGTGATGATTCTGCACCATAAAAATGGGCTCGTGCACGTGAAGACTCGGCTCTGTCAGATTCTTGTCCCTTGAATGGATTTCTGGATGGCTCATGTACTTGTGATTTCATTCAGGAGAATCTGTGACGCTGGATTTCGTCAAACGGAGGTGACACCATTTCGGGTGGATAATCTTCTGTGGTATGGGGATCAATATGGTGTTCCATTGGGTAGGATCTTGTTTTTTTGTTTTTTGTATGCTTGTTGTTGTATTTGGATTTTGTGTTTTGTGTTTTTTTTTTTTTTTTGGGTTTGAGCTTCGATTAATTGGTAAGGTTAGGATATGGATAATACTAGTTAGTTGTTGGGTAATGGGTGTGCTAAGGGGTTGGGTAATGGGGGTGTTAAAAAAAGTTGAGCGTGGATAAGCCCTAGGGTTTTCTTTTTTTGAATAATGAGTTATTGGGTTAGTAAAATATGTAGTGACTGGCGTATGGAGAGTTTGTTAATAAGTAGGTTAGGTACTGGGTGGTGAAGGTGGCAAAAAGGAGTGGAGTTAGTTGGTTGAATTTTTTTTTTAGTATACTAGTTAGTTGGGTAGGGTAGGATCTGGTTAGTGGGAAGGTAGGTTTTTTATTTTATTTTACCGATTATGTGGTATGGTTAGGGTCTGGGTAGGTAAGTTAGTGGGCTCAGTCGAGAGGTGGTGGAGTTAGTCGGGTCATTAGCCGAGATTGAACTGTGGGTATTCGGTCGAGTTTGGCGTGGGATAGGTTACGGTTGAGTTTCGGTCGAGTGTGAATAAAGGATACATGTGGTCCGGTCTAGGTTGAGATGCATGGAAGGGGATATGTGGTCCGGTTTGGTCAATATGGGACTAAAAAATGTGTGCAGTCAAATTTGAAGTTGGAAGGCGGTCTGGTCGGGACTGAAGGCTGGTCAGTCAAGTTTGAAGTTGGAAAGTGGCCCGGTCCGGTTCGGTCCAGATGGGACTGAAGGCTATTCGATTGAGATTTTGAAGGGTCCGATCGAGATTAGAGGTAGTCAGTCAAGATTTTGAAAGGAGGTCGTTCGGTTGAGATTTCGTGTGGGGAGGCCGGCTATCCGGTCGAGATTTTGAAAGGGGGTTGTTCCGTCAAAATTTCGTGCAAGGAGGCTGGCTGTCTAGTCGAGATTTTGAAAGGGGGTCTTTCGGTCGAGATAGCTGTTCGGTCAATATTTTCAACAAAGATTCTTTTGCAAGTCATTCGGTTGAGATCATGAGGGAGGGGCTTCCGATAGCATTTTTTAAGGGAGTGTGTTCGGTTGAGAATGGGTTGAGGGAGTACTCCGGTAGAGATTGTGAAGGGAGGGCGTTCGGTTGATAATGGAGAAAGGGAGTCCGGTCAAGATTGTTTTGAGCAGATATCTGGTTGAGAGTGGAGCATGAAGGGGAGGTTGAAACAGGGTGGCTCGGTCAATGTGATGTCTCGAATTGCTCCTTTAGCACATCCCATGCTTGTCTGGGTGTAACAGCATCACAAATGTGGGTAATGATGTGATCCTTCACTGACAAGTTAATGAAGATCAAAGCTTTCCTCATCTTCTTGTCGAACACTTTGATGTCCGCTTCATTTGGCGGCCTTCTCTCTTCTACTGTGACAACATCCCACACGTCTTTCTCCATCAATATGTTTTTCATTTTGAATTTCCACACTGCATAGTTGGAAATCCCATCCAATTTGCTACTTTCACTCAAAATGGATTCTCCCATGTTTGTCATCGCAAAACTGCTTGAAACTTCTGTCCTAGGCTAAAAGCAGTTTTCTGAGGCCAACCGTGATGTCAGAAGTCAAAAATATTGACCTGCACTTTTTCCCTACATACATCATTCAAGCATCAAGGATTGCAATCAAGATCTAGATACTAAATCTAGCTTCATTTTATCTAGATTGGCAATTACCTTAAGGCACCACAAACAAATTAGCATCTACTAATCCTCACGACCTCTCAAACATGTGAATAGTATAGAATTCTTAGCAGGCTCAGATCAATCCACTAGACACAGAGTATATCACATACATCAAGCATCAATCCTTCTTAGAAGAGCAATCTTTGTTGAATTTCTTAATCAAGCGAATCTCTGAGGTTGAACCTTCCATTATCGAGGAACAGAGATGAAGACAAATAGAATGAATAGCTTCTATGAAATAAGAATGTAATAAGTTCTATTGTAAATCCTAGACTCTAGTAATCCAACGAACCAAAGCTCTGATACCAATTCTGTTTGGGGTGTAAGTGATGTGACGATGAGACTGTTGAAAATGAAAAATCATCTATCTTGACTTTGGGCTTGCTACAAAGTTTTTTCTATGCAAGTATGTTGTTTTATAATGTAAATGCCAAATTTGGCCTAGAAGGAACTCGAGCTATATGGGTTTCTCAAGTCTAGTTGGTAGAATACAACTTGCATATAGATTGTAGACTTAGAAATGGCATTCATATGCTTGTAGAAACTCGTGGCATATCACATGCAATGGTTGTAAGTGATTCATAGTGACATGCAAGGCATGCACAAAGTGAAATGGACACATGCATGATGATTTGTACAATTCTAGTTAGAAAAATGACACTTCGTAAAAGTAGGTAGAAATGCATGCATGAGATGTGACAAATGTCACTTAGGAATCTAGTTTTCACTTTAGATATGGATGAAGGTTGGATGGATGTGGTTCTACCTCGAGCTACCTCAAACTCCATAAATATGTGTAGCTATTCTCATAATCTTTGATGAAGAACCAAGCTTTGAAGCTATTCCATTCCATTTTGGATCTACACCATCATTTGCTTTAATATTTCTTTCTCTTTCTCTCTCTAACTCGTGTTGAGGCTACACTAAATTCTTGTATTTTTGCTCTTTTGAAATCAAAGCTATCATTCTCTGATTCTTAGCAGGCTAGATTGTGGTTAAGCCATTAAATTCTGTACTAGGTCTTGCTATTCAATCTAGAATCAGTTTTTTGTGCTAATCATAAAGCTTAATAAGATCATTCGCATTTGTGGATCATTCCCCATACGTGTGAACTTGCTAGAAATTTTGTCATGGTATCAAATCCAAAATAAGCTTTGCATGCTATTATCTCTGATTGTTCAGTAATTTGTGAGCTAATTCAAGCAAAAAAGTAGTTAATCACTTTTCTATATCTTTCCTTGGAAAGTGTTTGGATCAAAGAGGATAGAAACTGAATTTTTAGGTCAGAACTGAGATTGTACAGAATTCTGGAATTCTGCATGTGTGAAAATCAGAGATTTTCAGTCCCCGTTATCTCCTTGCTATTTGGTCCAAAGATAGTGGTGCTATAGCTTGATGGAAAGCTTATGAAGAGTACTTTCCATAGAAACTAATTTCAAATCAATCCAATGTATCTATCAAGAGTTATAAGCTCTTAAAGAGGGTAGGGAGAAGTCCAAAATCCAAGTGACCATTTTTTGATTTGATTCAATCTTGTTCGATTTTTAATCCATTGTTTTGAGTATCCTACACAAAAAACTGAAGATCAAGACAGAGTTTGATGTTATTGAACACCTTTGAGCCTTCTGAGAATCATTAGTGTTTTCTTTTGGAGTATCTAACACGTGCCAAAAGTAGGATTCAAACTTGTCTAAGTGCCTCAATCCATTTTGAGAGACTGATCTAGACAATCTTGTTTTATGGAATATTTGAGATCTATCTCAAATACAGTTGCAAGTTTTTCAAAGAGGAAGGCAGTACATCCTTGAAAATACCTATAGTAAAAGAGAGTAGCAACATTAAGTCTGATTGGAACAAGCTCAAACATTAAGTCTTCACAATATGGCATATGTGGGAGGATATCTCCTAGAAGCAGGTGAAAGACTAAGTACCTCTAATTACTCAATATGGAAGGTAAGAATGGAGTCTATTTTGATACTCCGGGATGTTATGAACAAAGTACTTGGTATTGTGGAGAAGCCTCAAGCACAGCTTGAAATATCAAAGTACAAGAAGAGAGCTAGAATGGCTCTACATTTCATTAAGATGAATGTCTCTAATGAGATTCTGAGAGAAATAGGATCTTGCACCACTGCTAAAGATGCTTGGGATGCACTTAAGTCCATCTATGAAGCTAAGAACACTTCTAGAATACTCACTCTTCGAAATCAGATTTTCCAAAGTTTTCAAAGAAGTGAGGAGAGTGCATTAAATTATGTTCTGAGAGTAAAAGATCTTCATAGGGAGCTTGCTTGTGTTGGTGTCACAATCAATCAAGATGAGCTAGTACAAGTCATTCTAAATGGCCTAAAAGATGACTATGATAATCTTGTTTATTCCTTTGCCATTAAGGAGGAGTTGCCCAATTTGGAAACTCTTCAAGGAGTTCTCATCTCTGAAGAAGCTAGGAAAAGTTACAAACTGTCTAGGATGAACAAACTCAAGCATCTTGGAAGTGACAAAGCTCTCTTTGTCAAGGACAAGCATAAAGGAAGAAGCAAGAACCAGTTTTCTCAAGTTTTCAACAAAGACAAAGCCAAGGAAAGAGACAAAGATGGTGAAGAGGATGACTCATCTCATCCTTCTACTTCAAAGACCAAGAAGAAGAAAGTCAAGTGTTTCTTTTGTGGCAAGAAGGGGCACTATGCCTCTAATTGCTTCAAAAAGAAAAATCAACTCAAACAAGCAAATCTCTCTAATGAGAAAGAAGAAGATTTTATTACAAATGATGGAGAAGGATCACTCATGGTGTCAAGCTTTTCTTCATCACCCTTCAAGAAAGATGGAGCTTGGTAAATAGATAGTGGAGCCTCTTCACATATGTGTTGTTCAAAGGAGTCCTTTGACTCTATTGTACCTTATAAAGGACTTAAAAGATCTATTTATACTGCAAATGATCATGAGTGCTCTATTGAAGGAATTGGCAACATTTCATTGAGACTTGCTTCTTCTAAAGTTCTTCTTTTAAGAATGAAGAAGTCTGGTGGATAGATAGTAGGGCTAGTTCCCAGATGTCTAGTTTTAGGAACTCTTTCACTAATCTCATGCCATATCTAGGTGCAAAAAGGTCAATCTGTACTGCTAATGATGTACTATGTAGGATTGAAGGAATAGGAAGCATTCCATTGCATGCATCATCATCAAAATCTTTTTGCTTACATGATGTACTATATGTATCTAGATTGACCAAGAATCTCATTAGTGTAGGACAGTTGTTTGATAGTGGATTGGATGTCAAGTTTCAAGTTGACAAGTGTATAATCTCAATAGAAAATGAAGTTATTGCTAGAGGATCTAGAATTGGTAAGCTGTACAAACTAGATTCTAGGGAGAGTGCTAACATTTCAGATATTGCTTATGAGACCAAGGTTCTACAGAAGGATCTGTGGCACAAGAGATTGGGTCATCCCAATTTCAAAGCCATGCAATCTATGGTCAAAGAAGGAAAAGTTGTTGGTCTACCAAAGACACTATCAAAGGAGCTTCTACCTTGTGAAGCTTGTGTGCTGGCAAAGTCACACAGAAGGCCTTTTTCTAGATCAAGTATCAAGACAAAGCAACCATTTGAACTTGTACACTCTGATGTTCATTTCTCATAACTAAGAGCAAAGGAGGAGCCAACTGCTTTGTCTCTTTCATAGATGATTATACAAGATATTCTTGGATCTATATGCTGTCTTCAAAAGCCATGGTTTATGATGTTTTTTGTACTTTCAAAGCTTATGTAGAGAAGCAGTTTCCTTTCAAGATAAAAGCTTTAAGAAGTGATAGTGGAGAAGAATACACTTCCAATAAACTTAAAGACTTTTGTGAGAGAGAGGGTATTCAAAGAGAGTTCTCTTGTTCATATACTCCTCAGCAAAATGGAGTTGCTAAGAGAAAAAATAGAACTTTGTGTGAATGTGCAAAAGCCATTAGGCTAGAAGCTTCTTTGCCTAAAGAATTTTGGGGAGAGGCATTTGCATGTGCAAACTATCTTTGTAATAGGCTTCCAAATCTTGCAATAGGAGGAAAGACACCATTTGAGATGTTTTATAAGTAAAAGCCTAAGGTAGATCATCTTAGGATGTTTGGCTGTGTATGCTTTGTGCATGTGCCTCTAGAAACTAGGAAGAAGGAAGATCCTAGTGCAGTAAAAGGAATTTTTGTAGGATATGCATCCACTAAAAAAGCATACAAGATTTATTTGTCCTCTACTGAGAAAAATGTTGTTAGTAGAGATGTGATCTTCCATGAAGATCAGAAGTTTAACTTGGATGTTGCACAGATCAAGGAGACTCATGCAAGATCAGTCATCAATCTTGATGTTGTTCAAGAAGACGTGAGGCCGAGGCTTGAGGAGGAGCAAATTCAAGCTACCACACCATATCTACACGAGCAAGATCTGAGCCAAGGAGGCTCACATAAGGAAGGCAAGTGGAAGGTAAAACTTCTTGTCATGCACTTTTTATATCAAATGAAGAGCCTAAGGATGTTCAAGGAGCTTTTCAATCCAAGGAGTGGGTTGAAGCAATGACCCAAGAATTTAAAGCCTTGATGTCAAATAACACATGGGAGCTTGTGGAGCCACCAAACAACATGCATGTGATCGAATGTAAGTGGGTATTCAGAATCAAGTATAATCATGATGGATCTATCAATAAGTATAAAGCAAGACTTTGTGGTAAAGGCTACTCACAGACTAAAGGTCTTGATTATGAATATACCTTTGCACCAGTTGCAAAGATGGTAACAATTCGAATACTCATCTCTCTTGCATGTTTTCACAAATGGAGTATGTTCTAGTTTGATGTTTCTAATGCATTTCTCAATGGTTACCTTGAGGAGGAGATTTATATGGAGCAACCTCCAGGTTTTGTGAAGGAAGGTGATGAATCAAAAGTTTGTCTTTTGTTCGAAAGTATGTATGGACTGAAACAGGCACCAAGGTCTTGGTATGCAAGGCTCAATTCTTATCTCATATCACTCGAATTTTGTCTAAGTGAATATGACCCTTCTCTGTATTATAAATTTGTAGATAACTTTGTAATTATTCTTCTCATCTATGTAGATGATATCATTCTTTGTGGAAACAGTGAGAAGTTAGTTGAAGAAACTAAGCATGCACTTGGTACTGAGTTTAAAATGCAGGACTTAGGAGTTCTTCACTATATTCTAGGCCTTAAAATAGATTTTTGGAAAGGTCATGCATTTATAAGTCAAATTAGATATGCACTTTCCATGCTCAGGATATTTCATATGGAGAACTGTAAAGGCATAGATATACCTATGGAGCACACTATAAAAGTTCCTATTAAAGATGATGAGAAATTCTTTGAGGACATCACTTTTTATAGGAGTCTTATTTGTTCACTTATTTGGTTAACAGTGACTAGGCCTGATCTAAGCTTTTGTGTTCATAAGCTAAGTCAACACATGAAGGATCCAAAGCTATATCATTGGAAGTTGGCTAAAAGAGTCTTGAGGTATATATCTTTTACCTTGGATTATGGACTATACTATGAAGGAGAAGATCTGACTTTGATTGCTTTTTTAGATTCAGATTTTGTAGGAGACGGGTTGGATAGGAAATCCACAAGTGCTTACACTATATTTCTTGGAGAAAATTTGGTTTCTTGGCTGTCAAAGACACAGGCAACTATTTCCTTATCATCCTGTGAAGCTGAATACAAATCTCCTAATTTCGAAATCTATGTTGATAGGAACATAAATTTTAAGGAGTGTGAAAATTATTAAAATATTATCTTCCTATCTCGAGTTTGGGGTCATGTCCATGATAATTTCCACTAGATTTCATGTTGTACATATAAGGACTGTGAATTGAGCACATATCCTTCTAGTGTAGTTCGGATTTGAATTATTTTCCCATACTGAACACTTAGAATTATTTCTGACATTCATTTCTCATAGTGAAGAATTAGATTTTTCATCAGATGTACGCCATTGTGCTCTTGCCTTAGATTTTTCAAGCATACTGTTCTTTGATCAATCTTGTGCAATCACAACACCTCAATAAGATTCTGTAGGGTGTGTGGTGAAGTTCACACGTGCTAAAAACTTCACATAACTCTGATTCATCGATTGAATCATTGAGCTTTATACAGTTATTGGAAATTTCACCTATGGGTGATTCTTCAAGAAATAAATTTCTATACAGATTTTCTACGGCCTGAGAATCATTCTCATCATAGAATAAAAATCCTTGTCGCACTAGGCGCATGAGAATCATGATTATATTTTTTTTTTCAATCAATGAATTTTTTATTTTTACGGGAACCTCCAACACGTCCAGTATTGGTCTAGTTCTCAGTACAACGCCCATTGACCCTACTTGCACAAACCACTACTCCAAACAAACCTCGCAATTTTCGGTGCTCAAGCCTTATCCAAAAAGACCTTGAGAGTCACTAATAAAATTGATACAACAGAGGCTCCGATTGCCGCAAGGCATTCAAACCTTCACGGACAATTTGGATCAAACGAGCTTTTGGCTGTGCAAGTTAATGGTCAACTCAACAAAATCGTTTGAAAACACTGTCAACCAATAAACAAGAATTCGAAAGGAGCTCATGCTCCTCCCGGCAGACGCACCATTGAAGGATTATAAAACGACTCCCTAAATAGACTGGCAATCTAAGAAAATGCTAACGGAAGTCGTTCTATACCACAATTACAGCTCAAGCTCCATTGGGTTATGGAGTCAAAAATAAGGCCGTTCATGACCACCGGCACTTTCAATAGCAATCGGCAAGGCATATTTCTAACAGTGTACCGACAATTTTCAGATAGACTAAGGAACTTTGAAATGGACAAGAGATCACTCGTGTAAGCTCTGGCTTTCGAAATACCAGTAAGACATACCAGTAGGACATACGAGCCTGACTCGTGAATAAGCTAAGATTCACTTAACAAGTGAGATTTTGTGTGAAAAATTATCTTTTCTGTTTGAAGGCAATAGTTAAGAGGCTGTTGACAGAATTCAGAAGTCATTCACAGTGTTCGTGAGTATTTTGAGGGTGTTTGTGAAAACATCTATTGGAGTGTTGATAATCATCAGCACATAAACTGATGTTTGGAAAGTGTTGTCTCAACGTTGGAAGACAGGTGTTGTAGAAGGTGTTTGAAATAGCCGTAGGAAGCAGCCGAGATCAGCATTTATTTGAAACGTTGAAATAAATCAACATTCATATAGAACATTTTAAAAATAAACATTTCTTGAAGACACCATCTGTGAGGTCGCTCCTCAAACTCCTTGCCTGTCCATCTCTCTTGCCTGCGCCCTACTCAGTTGCGCTCCTTGCTCCTTGCTCCTCGCTCCTTACCTCTCTGATCAACGCTGTAGCAGCTGCTTCCCCTTTGACCATCACTGCCCTGCTTGCGATTTTGCCCGCCTGCCTTGTCCACGGATCCACCTACCTGCTGCCTCGTCCTGTGGATCTGTCTGTGGTCTTCTTCCTGCACACGGCCATGCCCTCTTTCTTCATTCCCTGTTTGTCCTGAGGCCTGCCTCCTGTAGCCATCCTGATGTCTGCCCCATGCCCTCCTCTACCTGAGGATCTGTGTGCGGCCCTCCTCCTGGGTAGGAAGAAACGGCCTTGCTGTGGCTTTCTGCCCTTCTCCTATCCTGCGGCCCTCCTTGCTTGATCCGCTACCTTGTGCTAGGGTGCCTGCTCACACGGCTCCTTCCTATCCCACGATTAGAATCCGCTCCCTCCTCTGCCTGAGGATCTGTTAGTCAACCTCAACCAAGGCCACCAGAAGTTGTTATTTTGAAGGATGGTAACCTACAATAGCCATGACGAAGAAGCAAGCAAAACAACACTGTAGTAAAGTGCTCAAAAGGACTAATCCCCCAAATAAGGCAATTACAAGGTGGATCCTAAAATCAATGATCATGTTGTGTCCATGGAATGGATGAAGACCATTTAAGTTATCTTGAAAAAGTTTTTGCTCGGTGTCATAAATTTCAAATATATCTTTGAACCTTAAAAAGTGCTAGATATGGGTTACACATGGCTTAGTATTGGGGCATGTAATTTTTTGTCATGGCATAGCTACATATCTCACTAAGATCAAAATTATTATGGATCTTCCACCATCTAGAACCAAACAAGAAGTTATATTTACATAGGTCATGCAAGTTACTATCGAATATTTTTTCTGTCTTTTGTAAATTAACATGTCCAATTCATAAACTTATCATCATTTCGATATGGACACAAGATGCTTTGGAGTCATTTAAAAAGTTGAAAGATGCATTAATATCAGCACCTTACATGACCAAGTGAGTTGAAGCAAGAGCAGATGCAAGATCTATTGCAAAGTTCTTATATGAAAATATTATAGTCAAATTTAGATGTCCAATAGAAATTGCGTGTGATCGTGACACTCATTTTGTCAATGAAACCATCAAAATTCTATTAGATGATTGCTTTGTTATACATCGGTTTAGTACACCTTATTATCCAAGGGAAAATGGACAAGCTAAAATAAGATTATATCCAGTACTCTTACTAAAACAATGGAGGCCATTAGATCATATTGGAAACATAATTTGCATGCTACACTTTGGGCATTCCGAACTATTTATAAAGTTAGTACCAATTAAATGCATTTCCAGTTGGTTTATGGGCATGATGTTGTTACGTCAATTGAATTTCTTGTACCATCTTTACGGATAGGTGCAATAGAACGTATAAGGCACTACAATTGTGTCATGAAATTTTACATAAGAATTTTTGACATAAGATTGATAGTAGTATCCCGACAGAAATTCTAGCATAATAGAAGATTGCATAAGAAGGATCTAAAAGATGGTGACTTGGCACTAATGTACAAAGCAAAGATGATCAAAGAGTAGTTGAAATTCATGGGAGAAGGATCATATTGTGTCAAAGAAATTTTGTCTTATGGAACAATATTATTAGAACACTTGGATGGAACACAATTTGATACTCCAATCAATGGCAATCGATTACAAAAGTATTGGCAGCCAAAACTTCCTACTTAGTCTCTATCTATCATATTTTTTAGTTTTTCTTCTTTTATTTTTTCTTCTTTTCATTTTTCTTGTTTTCCATCAATTATTTTCTATTTTATTTGGAAAAGACATTGAGAAAAAAAATTAATAATGGAAATAGATGGAAAAAAATTAGAAAAAGTCATGACAAAAAAATTAGAAAGATGAATGATGGAAAATTTGTTGATTTCCAAGTGTTTGAGGGGTCAAAAATCACTAGAAACATTAATTTTTTATACAAATAGTCAAACCAACCTTCATAGAGATTATAGTCACTTCCAAGTAGCATCTTTTACTTACCATCAAGTCCACGAGGGCTAATTTACATCAAAAGACCAAGTAATAGTGATTTGCAAAATTCTATGGAAACTTGGGAACCTTCGTATGGCATCAAGATGTCAGTATGAACCTTTGTCAACATGACAGATGGAATCAGAACATCAAAAAATTGGGTGAGGGTTGAAACCATGTGAAAAATCGTTGAATCCAGTACTTGTGTGAGAGCTGCTATAAATTTAGAATTGGTATTCATGGCCTTTGCTACTTGGTATGAGACCAAACTTCGATTTCACATCCAATACCAAGAGGTAACACACAAGGTGCACATTTAGCTCCCAATGTGGATTTCATTGTCCTAGGACAAACGATTATTGTTTGATTGATTCCATCATCGAATCCACTTTGAAGGTTGCGATGCATCTCATCAATCAGTTCGTTGCAGCAAACATTCTCAAGGAGTGAATAGCGTCATTTCTGTTGCACCAATTGGTTGATTCACATCTTGAGTTTGCTACTGGAATAGTGATGCCTTACAAGTGACATGCAACAATTGTGGCCAAAATTAAACAAGGCCATCAAGCCTAATTCGAGGAGAAAATTTGTTGTAGGGCCACTCTTATCTACCTTAGTCATGAATGTGATGGACAGTAAGATCAAAGGATTCAGGAAAAAATTTGTGCTGATGACCATGGCACCTTCCTATCTTGTTTGCCTTGACTTTGTTTGAAAATAGGGTTTGAAAGTGGGTGAGGAAAAGTCCCTACACTTGTGGGAAACTATTCAAGGTTTTAAAATAAATATGCATTTGGCTATCTATTCAAGAAGAAAGAATAAATGTGAAGGTCTTGACATGCATTGGATGCATGTTCAAGGTCTCATGTGTTTTTGTAGATTTGTGCAAGATCTAGAATAAATTTGTAGACTATCTAAAATGTAGAGTGTTTTTTGTAGACCTTTAAACAAGGCGCATGTCATGCCCATGACTGATCTCAGATTAATTGTCCCATTAGGAGGCCAATAGGCCTACCTCGGCCCATAATTTAATTATAACTATGAGAGGTTTGGGGCCCTCATGTGTATATGGTCATAATAAATAGTTGGAGGCCTAAACTCAAGATGGTAGATTTTTATGGGTCTATCAGTGAGTCATAGGAGAACTGAATGACGTCTTCCGTGATAGATTGACCGACAGGTGATACTTTGAAATCCATTATCCTGCCTTTCCAAGAGCTTCTATATATGTTATCCGATCTTTTTCTTTTCCGGAATGATCCTTTTGCAGAGGGATGCATCAAGATCCATTGATATTTTCAATATATTCTTGGTATCCATTGATCTTTTGCATTTTTTTCATTCCAAATATTGATTGCATCAATGGTTCCTCTTGGTCTCTGATTATGTGTAGCCATTAGTAGAAAATACGTGTATGCAAGCTGAGAACGGAGAGAGAGGTATACCTAAGAATGAAAATCCAAAATAAGAGAAAAAATATCTATGAATGACAAGAAGTTCCTAAACTACAAGAATTAGTTAACTACAGTTTATGACTATTGACGTCAAATCAACCTTGAGTGTACAAAGATGGGCAGCATAAGGGAATTCGGGCAGTAACTGTGGTCCAATCACATTTCTTTGTTCTACCCGGCGGGATATTTGAAAATCACGAAAAATTGGCTGAAAAAATTAAATACAATTTACGTCCGTCAACCACTGTTACAGTTCGCCACAGATGGACACCATTCATTGGGACACATAAGCGTTGAAAACGTGCGAAGTCAAAAATAGCATCTTGACAAAGGGCCCATTTTGAGTTCTTATATCCCCTAATGGGCAGTTTTAGTTCATTTCTGCAGAGTGACAGTTTTAGTTCGTTTATTCAGATAGATTGTTTACGGCCAAATTTCACCTCTTATCAGCAATCAATTTCTGAGAAGGAACTGGATGAATGCCAACAGACACCAGCCAACTGGCAATCGCATTTGACAACCTAATTACTTAGTATAAATCAGTTGTTCATACATCTCTTTTCAAGTTCGGTAGCAACGAATCAACATTATGAATTGTGAAGGAGTGAGTGTTATTACACGACGCTTCCTGTGCTCTTATCAAGCAGATAATTCACAATCAGAAAATATTGTTGTTAGCTCTCTATCAAGCTTGAATTCTCTTGAGCATTCTAGTTCAATCTTTTAGAGATTTATTTTAGAGTTGCTATTGCGCTACTGCTTATCAGCAGAGCTGCTTATTATCAGACTTATTCTCAGTTACTCAGAGGCAACTTAGAATGCGCGGTTTCTATCCGCTATTGTTTTGCGCTCATTAGCATCTGATTTTGTTTTTCTGAATCAATACTATCTTCTTATTGTGTTCAGTATATGTCAAAATGCATGCATCTTTGTATTGCTTTTGTAATTAATAGAAATTGTCTTCAATACTTTATGTTTGGCTACGTAATCACTTAGTATCTAGCGATTTCAAAGTTAGTTGCTAAAGATTGAACGTGATTTTCATCACTATTGCTTTGTTTAATTTTTGATAGGCGTAGTCATGCATTGGAAGTAGGAAGTTTCCGCTTTACCAGTTAGGCTACAGAGGTGTCCAATGAGGTGTCACAGTGCACTGCTAGTGGTGCATGGGCCTTGGAGGGTATAAGTATACGCATTGGGCTCTCATTAGTGGATGCTTGATTGTGATAGTAGTAGTTATATGCTAATGGTATGACTCCTCTATCCCTTGTGAGTGAATGATCTACAATTTGAGGTTGATTTGTCCACCATCAATTGATTCACGTGTGTTGCTTTGTTACAGTTTGCTTAGCTATCCAATCCTTGAGTGTAGGGCTTTATAGAGCATGTGTATAATTGTTGGAGTGAAACTATGTGATTCCAACACTCCCTTCAAATTGACACTCCAAAAAAAATTAAAGAATAATAGATTTTTTTGAAAACTACATTTATATTCCTCAAATACAATTCTCGAGAAATTTAAAACAATAACTTCATGAACTTGTCCTTGACAAACTTAATGCTTGTTTGTTGTCTAATCAATGGGTTTCATCTCAAATGAGAACATGTCATTAATGGCATCTAATGAAAAGTCTCATTTGTGAAAAATGGAAAAAATCATCTATGTTGAGTCTAGGGGTTTGATAAATTTTCCTATGTCCATCTATGTGTGAGTAGGTGATAGGGCCAATTTTGGCTTAGGAGGCAACTCAAGGAAGTACACTTGTAATTCCATGATTAGGCCAAAAGTAACTTGTGATGTGGCTCGAGCTAGTTAGGCTTACTACAAGTGTCATGATTAGGTTGGATGTGTGATTCATTCCTATGTGTTGGCATGACATTAGTGACCAATCAAAAGAGAGATATCCATCAATTTGGACCAATCAAATTTGAGGACACATAAGTCACTCAACCAATCACATCTAGAGGAGGAAAAAAAGGGGATCCAATGAGAATCAAGCATCCTCTACCTCGAAATCCTATTAAAAGACATGATTAGTTCATTTGTACTCGAGTTTTTTGGAGTTAATGAGTGTCATATTGGATTCTCTCTCTACCCGAGGCTTGATAATTGGTTTCTCTCTGTATTCGAGAGCAAGGCTTTTTTCCATACTTAGTTTTTTCAAGTACAAATCTCCACACGTGTGTATGTACTTGTTTGATTGATATGTGCAGGTAATCAAGTGCTCTTGCCTTAGTTTTTAAAAATAGATCTTGATTATCAATCTATGCTTGATCTTTGTGCAATCACCAAGTCTTAGGAGATCATTTGTTCTGATTGCAACAAAAGCATGCAATCAATTCATGGTTGCTAACAATTACAAAATGCCAATTCCAATAATCACAAGCATGATGTTGAGGAATAAATACACTTGAAATGTGCCATTCGTGAATCTTAAATCATGCCCAACTTTTTGTATGGATAAAAAAATTAAGTAATCACATTTGCCAAGAGTCTCGTTACGGAAAAACCCTACTTATTTGCACACGTGCATGAAATGTATACGTACCTATGCTTAAATTTCTAAAAATGTGAAAGCTTTAATGATTTTGTTTTTTTCCTTTACATATATGCATGGTTCAAAGGTGGATGGAGTAATGAAAATATATATAGATTTTAGGTCGTGTCAAGGACAATAGGGTGAGTAGGATAAGAAGGAAATTTTGCCATGCTAATGCATGCTCAAACCCCACATGTCCCTTCATTGACATGTTTGAAGCTTTGTGCTCCATAGTTAAATTAACATTCTACATTTGTGCATGAAATATCCTCATATCTTGCAAGTGATGCACACTGTGCCAAGTTTAAAAGAAAACTAAGACAATTAACTCCAAGGGAATACACGCATAGGATAGATATCCATGAAGCAAATTGGAGGCCTTGGAAAATTGTTATCTACCTTTTCTTGTGTGCAGGATCAACCACATCTATTTTAAGTGCTTGAGATTAAACACAATTTCCTATGACCCACTACAACAGAAGCATGGACATGTGTGCTTATCACTATGGTAGCATCATAAGTAAGTTACTTTGAAAGGGTTTCAGATGGAAAAATTGATGCTTTGGAATGAGAGAGTCACTAAATTGTCCTTGAACAATGTTCATCTAAACAGCATGCCCCTCATCTCAAAAGCATCATATTACGACTGAGAACGTTCCATAATAGCATTTTAGCGCATATGTTAACAAGGTGATCTGCAATATCACAAGAGAAGCTTTGCCTCACACATATCCTTGTTTGCTCAGGAAGCATTCAGATTGTTGGAAAATGAAAGGAAAAAAAAAACAAAGATTTGAATTAAGAAGACTCACAAATATGAGAATATAAATAAATAAAATTTTTAAAAAAAAACATTTTCATGCTTATATTAACCTGGAAGTGGCACCTCAGCTTCTAGCAAATCATCACAATTAATTCGCTATTGGGGCAAAGGCAATAAAACTGGGCTAGCAACCTTGCTTCCACTAGACTCACTATATGCAGGTAAGCTGATGAAGATTCATATTTTCCTTTGCAAGATAGCGGTGTTCAAGCATTTCCATCATTGCAAATACCACTAAATATTGAATTTTTAGGCTTCAAACATTTCAAAAAGACATTTGGATACTTGACAATGTAATCTGTAACTACCACCTTGATTTGAAAAGTTTGTGCATCTCAAGGTAATATCTCCGTACCTCAGTAGAGCACAACTCAACTGCAAGCTGCCGAGCCATTCGAATCTATAAGACTTTGAAGAGCTTGAATATTAACAGGCAGCAATAGCTTTCATCTGCAACTAAAGAATATGATCCTCAAGTCTCAGAAGTCATACTCTTGCTCAGCAGCAGGAGACAGTTCAATATACCTATGTGGTATGCAATCACCCATTTGTAGCCTCTGATCAAAAGGCTTATAAAGATTCAGCATGTAGGCAGATTGAGGCAAAAAGTGAAGTAGACATTTTGGTTCCACATAAACGAGAACCGGCCTTCCCAGGGCATTGCAATGCCGTTGGCGAGCACATGATCAATCAAAACAACTGCAATCAATTGGCAAGAGAAATTAGTTTGAAAGTGAATGTGAAATCATCCTCTATCCTGTGACTCAAACATATCTGCTCAGACCACAATCCATCAATTAGAATATTAAGACCTGTGCAGCAACCTTTTCTTTCACTTGCAATGTTGCATCGTAGCTGTGCAGGAAGAAATGAGCTGAAAGGGTCAGATCTCTTATCCACAACATTGACTAGGGCCTATACTGATCTCCTTCGTGGTAGTCACAAAAAGATGGCATAACCCAAGGATCAGGTAGCATCCCTTGGAAAACAAGCACAGATTTTAGACTATCCCTATAATCCCAGCCATCAAATGCATCCAGTTAAGGGCAGAAAAGCAATCTTCATGAGCAGGACAAAGATTAGCAGTGGCAGTAACAATAGCACCAGGGGAGGGGGCGGTAGAGGAGGGAGCATTATTGGCAGAACCAGCAGCATTGTTGTCAATCCCAGAAGCATGAACAAAGAGCCAGAGTCATAATAATTCACCATCCACTACTATAAGAGGATGTGAATAGCATTCCTGAACTACTGCTGGCAGAAAAGCCCACACAAGCTGAAGTACAGATTGATCTTGAATCAAAAAGCTGTAGGGCTCTGAAGATCTGCTACCCTTCTCAGATCAGCTGTGCCAAAAGCACAAAATTCAGGTGAAGCTGTGCACATTCACCCACATATGTGGAAGGCAGTAAGATGCATTTTTGGCTACACACAGATCTCCAACAACTCTTTAGAACGCCAGACAAACTATCACCAGAGTCCAGGACTATGATAGCCCCCTTTGCTGCCACCTCCTTTTATCAGATAGCGGCTTTTTCTTGTTTCTGCTGCATAGATCGGCTTTTGATTTTGTCCTTCTACTCCATGCCACATCAATGATGCCGTTCTTCTTCTTCTTCTTCTTCTGTTGTGTAATTAAAGACCCATAAACAAATGGACTTCTAGATCCTGCAGCCATTTGCCGTGGACGATTCTAGACAACTTAATGTGCTTTCTTTTTTGCACAGCCGAAAGATTTCTCTTTTCTGCCACCAGCTGTAATTAAAAAAGCATTCTTTCAGCTAAGATCTCTGCCATATTGAAAAAGTGCTTGTAAAACGTTTTCACACATCTGAAAAATAACCTGCAACAACAGCTCAATGGAAGCCAGAAATAAAACCTTTAGTTATGGAATTTATAGCAAAAATGAGTGCATTTCTTTGGGAGGCCGAAAATTTTAAAAAAAGTACAATCTTGGGTGGATTTAGACTTAGCGGGAAGTTTGATTGCTTGGCCCCTCCCCTCGTACACATATCATTTTGCCGCGACCTGGTTGAACGTGTGACGCATCCGCCCTACCCGCGGCCGCTACCTGCCTCTTGCTTGCCATGTGGCATGCATAACTTTATCCCATAATATTTTGAGATAAGTGATTCTACTTGCATATATACTCAAAAAGCACTCATACCCCCAAGTGCATGTGAGGTCGTGCGCAGGCTTGCGCACTGTGCTTGCAAAAAATTGCGCCCGTCAAAATATTGGTTCCGGGCCCGGCACCCACTGTGCCAAGGGGCCGGCGAGGAATTGGTGCCTGTCTTAAAAGGTGGTCTTTTGTCCCAACGGGACCCACCCAGTCTGGTGCCCACCAGAAAGGTGGTCCCGAGCCCAGGACCGAACTGGAGCCACACGGCTTGGGGCCCGTGAGAATTTCATGCTCGCGATAAAAGTGTGTTCGGTGGACGCGGGACCCCCACCTGATAAGGAATTTCTTGCTCCCTGCCCAGTCACATGTCAACCGCATATCGGAACGGGGTCAAACATGTCCCCGTGCCAATAAGCGAATACCGGCCGCTCCCTTCTCCTACAGTCCCTCTGGCGATTGTGAGGAAATGGTGCATCCAGATTTATAATCTCACCTCAATATATCTTTGTTTTTACTTCCCCGAAACCCTAATTTCACATAGACCCAAGCTTTTCACGGTTTTCATTTTGAAGGTCGAGTTCAATGACATTTCTTACAAGAAGCTCCAACAATCCCGATATATATTAACTTTCAGTTAGAATATATATTTATTATGGGATATAATGAAACACACATGTCCATCCATGAAAGCTCGCTCACTAACTCTAGTCAAAACCCTAAAGTGCAAGTGGCCCAATCAAAATGCATAAAACATGTTTCAATTTGTTTCTATCGCTTTGCAACTTTCTCAAAAGGTTTCAATTCTTTGATCAGTTGTGGTTATGGTCGTGATCGTAGTTGCAAGAATAGCTAGCTAATTTAGTTTCATGCACTACCTAATACTAGCATTGTCTTTGATGGTGACTTACATTAGGTGGCTTGTTTTGAGTCACTAGTTATCTATTTTGCTTTGAATTATCATATCCATTAAGTTTGCATTTTGTCTTGCAAGTTCAACGTTGCAACATCTTATAGAATGTTGTGTTTTCCATCCTTTATTGATGAAAGTAGAGATTTTTCCCTTATCCATCGTAGCGTGGTGCTTGGGTAGAGTGGTTGACTGCGACCAGCATGGCGCAGGTGTTGGATTTCAATGCTCATGACCAAATCCATTGAGTAATGAGCATCCTGAAAGACACAACCAAAGTCGACGACTCCATCGACTTCGAAGTCATCGAAGTGTCCGAAATCCGACTTCATCGACTTCGACTTCTCAAGGTATATAATCAAATGTTAACCTCTGAAGTGTCCGACATCGAAGTCATCGACTTCCTCTTGTGTATACTCATTTGATATATACAACATCGACTTACCCAACATCGAAGTCATCGACTACATCGACTTCGACTTCTCATGTATATACCCATCAACCGAATTCGTCGACATATCCGACTTCGTCAACTTAACCGAATTTGCCATGTCGATTCTTTCCATCAGGAAAAAATCGATACATAAACTGTCAGAAGTCTTTATGGCAGTTCACCTACTATTGTACATACAATTATTGCTCTAAGGCGGTTGTAATAAATGCTAAATAGATATTTAGCAAACAGATATTTTACAAGTAGATATTTTGTAAGCTATAATAGACTGATCACGAGTTGAGTTCAAGAGACAACCAGCTAATCTTCTCTCAAGAAGAATTTTGAGTAGCCAGCGTTATCATGCTCAACGACAAGCTGAAGTTATCAAGCCATTGTACTCATTGTTGATATTAATCAAAGTGCAATTTCTGTCTCACTACTATATTGTTCATTTGTGCTTACCTGAATTATTCATCTTGATTACCTCTGCTGCTAATTGTGGCGCATCCGATCCTACACCCACACTCACTCAGACTTCTGCTGCCTATCAACTTCACAATTTCCGACGTGGTATCAGAGCGGGTGGCTCAGTATTAGCATCTCTATTGCAGGTTATCAGTCTTGTTTCTATCAAGACATCATTTCAGCAAGTGCACAACTAGCAATGATGGGGCAAGGCAGATAGAAGAACGTGAACGGAGAAGAGAGCAGGAATATTGCAAAACAGCTCTCCCGTTACAATCAGCTACTAAATACAAAAACAGTCTAATAGACAACTCATGCTAAATGTAATCACAGCTTTAGGTGTTCTAATTGCCCAAACCATTCCTTGTGAGAGGTCATTTGTTGGGTAGCGTTGTTGTCCAGGTACGAGCTATTAGAGTCTTCACTGCTGTTGTAAGCCATTAACAAGTGTGTATCTTGCTCCTTGAATTTCGTCGCGTTGGAGGAGTCTGGCTGCTGCTGTTGTTGCTACTTCTTTACCTCATTGTAGATCCGGATACGACACTCCTTAATGTCGTGATTAGCTCTCTTGCAATATCTACACAAGAGCTTCTTGCACAATCCACCATGCTCACCTTGAGTGTGAGGCTTCTCCTATTGTTGTTGCACTTAATTATTGCCCTTGGAGTAGTCTTTCTTCTTGGTGTATAGAGCCATGGATTTGTCTTTGATAGATAGGCTGCTAGTCTTTCTCCGTATTTCTTCTTCAAGTAGGTGACCAATCACCTTTTGAAGAGTGAAGTCGGGTTGTGTGGAGATCATCACTTCAAAGTGCTCATATGACTTTGGAAGAGAAGAAAGCAAGGTCATAATGGCATCATCAGAGTGATGTCAGTAGAATCAAACATGCTAAGAATAAAGAACTTCTTCTAAGATGTAAATTAGTAACTACATCATGAGTCTCATAGAGATAATCTAATGCATTCTTAGAGGTTTTGCATGTGCTAACGTGGGATATTTGGGAGTCGGCCAGATTGAGGGTGATACATGCTAAGGCCTTCTGATCTTTGATCTTCCATGTCTTTACTTGATCACCATCTTCTGGTTTCAGGTCTGAAGAACTCTATCGATCAACATCATCCGAAGTTTAACTTCCAAATGTAGAATTTAGAACCATTGAACTTGTCAATGATTCTAGTCTCGTTGGATGATGAAGATGAAGAGCTACCAAGATGAGACATGATAACAGTAATACAAATGAAACAAACTTAATCTCTCAGTTTATATGAGCTATGCTTTGATACCAATCTGATGGGACAAGGGAGATAGAAGAACACGAACGGAGAAGAGAGCAAGAATTTTTCGGAATAGCTCTCCCATTACAATTAGCTGCTAGATACAAAAACAGTCTAATAGACAGCTCATGCTAAATGTAATCACAACTTTAGGTGTTCTCATTGCCCAACAGGATCTTAAAAATTAATTCATACTCTAAAAACAAGAGCACAGTCCACCGAAGAGATTAGAAATGGTTTGTGTGTGTTATTACTGGAAATTAGATTCAATGTGAGTAATGGTTCTGAAATAAATGGAAGAGCAGTATGATATCGCGAGTTCCTCGGGCGTCAGAGATAGCCATTGTCTGATCAGAGACTGAGGAGTTGTAGACATCCGTGTTCTGATTAGAGTGAGTAAACAAGCACGATCAAACAACGATAAAACTGCATTCAATCACAACAAGCATGCATCTACGTTATACACAAATAAAAACATGCTACTACTATATTACACTGAAGCACAATACAAATAGCAATTACAACCAAAAATTGACGGCGTAACTGGGAGGTTCAAATAATATGTCTCATGGACGGAGCAACCAATAATCTGTGCTTGGATGATCTATTTATAGATTTCATCTGTGTACTAATTACATTGAATGATTGTCACCTAATTAGAAAAGCCGCTTTACTTGGAAATATACAACTATACATAGTGTATACGGTCAACAAATCAGGATCATTGATGCGGACGAGGATGTCACAATTCTCTCACTTTGCAAATTTTGGAAAGTGGTTGGGAATGTACCTCGTTCAAAAAAGACGACCTTCGGCATTTTTCTCTTTTTGAGATTTTGAGAAAAAGCCGAAGGGGCCCTTAAAAAGGCGAAGATTTCTTTAACAGTTTGACTCTCTCGCACTTTTCGAAAAAAAATGCGAAAAAGTTGAAGGTGCCCATGAAACAACTTTTAAGTGTCCTTAAAAAGTTGGTGAAAGTGTCTTTAACAGTTTAACCCTTAGAAATAGAGGACCTTTTGGAATTTATCTTTGGCATTTTTCGGAAAAATGCAAAAAAACCGAAGGTGTTGAAAATAGTTAAACTGTTGAACTATGAACAAGTTGACTTCTTCAAAAATAGTTGAACGAAAGAAGTCGAAAGTAAGTGTTGCAGTAAAGTGCAAAAAATGCGAACTGTGCGACACTTAGTGTATTTATGCAGATTGTTCAAAAAGTAATGTAAATCTGTGAACTTGTTCTAAACGCAAGTTTGTGGAAGTCTTTGAAGCCAAGTCTTCAATGACTTCAAGTTACTCAACTTAACATCTTAACTTGAAATTATAATGGGATTGGTTACCCTTTGTTGGAAATCAGCCACCGAAAGCCCGTTATAGACGTTCTTCAAATAATTGGCTGTCTAGGTTATAATTCCAAGGAGACAACTATGGGCTTAGTTTCCAACAATCCCCCCTTAAGGTCACAATTTGGTATTCTTGTCAGGTTCAGCATGCTAAAGGACTTCTGATGCTTGATCTTGGGAAGCGCTTTGGTGAAGATATCTACGACCATTTCTGTTGTGGAGCAATATTGAAGAATCACTTGCCCTGAGAAAACTTTATCCCGAATGAGATGATACTGGATTTCTATGTGCTAGGATTTGCCATGCAATCTAGGACTCAGTGACAGTTAAATACAGCTCAAGTTGTCACACAGAATGGTGGTAGCATTGAATTGAGTGTGATGTAAGTCGTGAAGTAACAACCTGATCCATACAACTTCTTTTGAAGCTTGACATGTTGCGATGTACTCTGCCTCAGTCAAAGAAAGCACAACTGATTCCTAGTTCCTTGAGTTCCACAAAATCAGTCCCCCTGCCAGATAGAAACAGAACCCGGAGGTAGATTTTTTGGTAGAGACTATTCCTTCCCAATCTGAGTTTGAGTAGCCTCGCAGGACGAGTGGGTCGATAGCATTTCCATCGTAACACAAGATGTGATATAAACTTTCCTGAATATATCTCATCACTCTCTTTAATGCTTTCCAATGAGAGATCCTAGGATTAGACATGAATTGATTTAACATGCTAATAGTGTATGTCAAATTTGGTCTAGTATACAGCATTGCATACATTAAAGATCCGATTAGTGAATGATAAGGGTACTTCGCTAAGTCGAGTACTTCACTATCAGTCTCAACACAATAAGGTTTAGTCAATACTATCCTTGGATTCATTGGAGTATCAATTGGTTTGCAATCAGATATATGAAACTTGGGATTCGGTGAGCATGAATTTTATTGTTCAACTACCACGGTGCCAAGGCTTTGACTCAATTTATGCCTTTTAGATATGTCTGTTGACTAAGATAAATCTTCTTCTGAAGTCTATTTTTAATAATGTGAATTCCAACCAAAGCTTTTTAAATGGTTGACACTAGGCTTGTGTCCATGCCAAACTTCATAAGGAGTTTTGTTATTGATAGCTTTGGTACTTGATCTGTTCTACACGTAACAGGTTGTGGCAGTAGCTTCTGCCCAGAACTTTGCAGGTAGGTGTGCTTGATGGAGCATGGATCTGGCTGAGTTGAGAAGAGTTCGATTCTTCCTTTCTACAATCCTATTCTGTTGGGATGAATAGAAAGTGGTGAACCATCTTCTAATACCATGTTCAACCAAGTAGTCGGACATGTCGCTAAAGATGTATTCGCCACCACCATCAGTTCGGAGTGCCTTCACTTTTGTAGACGTTTGCGTCTCAACCATGGCCTTGAATCTCTTGAAACATTCAAAGGCTTCGGATTTTTGCTTAATCAACATGACTGTAGACCATCTAGAATAATCATTCATGAAAGTGATAAAATAGATTGCATCTCCTAAGGACAGAGTTGGCATTGGACCACAAAGATCGCTATGTACAAGATCCAATACATGCTTTGTTTTGATGGAATGTGATTTTGGAAACTTGCTTCTAGAGTGCTTCCCATAGATGCATGATTCACAAGTTCCTATGTAATGAAGAAGAGAAATTCAATCCTTCAACTAAGTTATTACAATGCATATACGAAAGTGATCTTGTATTCACGTATCCAAATTGACTATGCCACAAAATAGCATTATCATTTACATTTTCATTCGAGATACTAGCTAATGGAACTGAATTAGAAAGTACGTAAAGATTTTCAACTCTAGTGCATGTAGTCAGAGTAGTATCTTCCTCGAATATTGTACACTGCTCAGATGAGAAAGTAAAGGTGTAGCACTCATCAGTTATCTTAGAGACTGATAACAGGTTCTTTGATAGCTGAGGAACATGAAAGACATTGGGAACACAAATGGATAGATCGTTGTTGAATGTGATCTTGATTGTTCCTTTGCCTTCCACGCGTATGGTGCTTGAATCTCCGAGGTAGATAAATTGATCTCTGTTGTAAGCTGCATACTCGGTAAACCATTCCTTGCGAGAGGTCATGTGTTGGGTAGCGTCGTTGTCTAGGTACCAGCTATCAGAGTCTTCACTGTTGTTGTAAGCCATTAACAAGTGTGTATCTTGCTCCTTAAATTATGTCGTGTTGGAGGAGTCTGGCTACTGTTGTTGTTGCTGCTTCTTTGCCTCATTGTAGATTCAGATACGACACTCCTTGATGTCGTGATTAGCTCTCTTGCAATATCTGCATAAGAGCTTCTTGCGCGTCCACCATGCTCACCTTCAGTTGAGGCTTCTGCTATTGGATTCTAGCCTCGTTGGATGATGAAGACGAAGAGCTACCAAGATGAGACATGATAACAGTAATACGAACGGAACAAACTTAATCTCTGGGTTTATATGAGCTATGCTCTGATACCAATCTGATGGGGCAAGGGAGATAGAAGAACGCAAATAGATAAGAGAGCAGGAATATTGCAGAACAGCCCTCCCGTTACAATCAACTGCTAGATACAAAAACAGTCTAATAGACAGCTCATGATAGATGTAATCATAGCTTTAGGTGTTCTAATTGCCCAACAAGATCATAAAAATTAATTCATAATCTAAAAACAAGAGTACAGTCCACTGAAGAGATTGTAATGGTTTGTGTGTGGTATTACTAGAAATCAGATTCAAGGTGAAGTATGGTTCTGAAATAAATGGAAGAGCAGTATGATATCGCGAGTTCCTCAGATGTCAAAGACAGCCATCGTCCGATCAGAAAATGAGGAGTCATAGACATCCGTGTTTAGATCAGAGTGAGTAAACAAGAGCAATTCAATAGAAATGAAAGTGCATTCAATCATAACAAGCATTCATCTATGTTATACACTGATAAAAACATGTTGCTGCTCTATTACACTGAAGTACAATACAAATAGCAATTACAACCAAATAGCAAATACAACCAAAAATTGATGGCATAATTGGGAGGTTCAAATAATATGTCTCATGGACGGAGCAACCAATAATCTGTGCTTGGATAATCTATTTATAGATTTCATCCGTATATTGATTACATTGAATGATTGTCACCTAATTAGGAAAGTCGCTATACTTGGAAGTATATGACTTTTGTGACAACTATACATAGTGTGTACGGTCAACAAATCAGGATCGTTGACGTGGACGAGGATGTCACAAATTCTCTCACTTCGCAAATTTCGGGAAGAGGCTGGGAGTGTACCTCATTCAAAATAGATGCCCTTCGGCATTTTTCTCTCTTCGGGATTTTGCGAAAAAGTCGAAGGTGTCCTAAACAAGTTTAAGGTGCCCTTAGAAAGTTGAAGGTGCCCTTAAAAAACCGAAGATGTCTTTAACAGTTTGACTCTCTCGCACTTTTCGGAAAAATGCGAAATAGCCGAAGGTGCCCTTGAAACAACTTTAAGGTGCCCTTAAAAAGTTGGTGATGGTGTCTTTAACAGTTTAACCCTTAAGACTAGAAGACCTTCTGGAATTTATCTTTCTTCGCATTTTTTGAGAAAATGCAAAAAAGCCGAAGGTGTTGAAAGTAGTTAAACTGTTGAACTGTGAACAAGTTGTCTTCTTCAAAAATAGTTGAACGGAAGAAGTCAAAGGTAAGTGTTGCAGTTTTCGAGAAAGTACAAAAAATGTGAACTGTGCGAAACTTAGTGTATTTCTGCAGACTGTTCAAAAAGTAATGTAAATCTCCAGTCTTGTTCTAAACGCAAGTTTGTGGAGGTCTTTGAAGATGGCCAAGTCTTCAATGACTTCAAGTTACTCAACTTAACATCTTAACTTGAAATTATAATAGGATTGGTTACCCTTTGCTGGAGATATGTCGGAAGCCCGTTGTAGGCGTTTCTCAAATAATTGGCTATCTACGTTATGATTCCAAGGAGACAACTGTGGGCTTAATTTTCCACAGTCCTTCCTTAAGGTCACAGTTGGTGCCTTGGTATCTTTGTCAAGTTCAGCATGCTAAAGGACTTCTGATACTTGATCCTGGGAAGCGCTTTGGTGAAGATATATGCGACCATTTTTGTTGTGGAGCAGTATTGAAGAATCACTTACCCTGAGAAAACTTTCTCTCAAATGAAATGATACTAGATTTCTATGTGCTTGGATTTGCCATGAAATCTAGGATTCAGTGACAGTGAAATACAACTCAAGTTGTCACACAGAATGGTGGTAGCATTGAACGCTTTCGTGAATATGTCTGCAACCATGTCTTGCGTCTGCAATACATTAAGCTTACTTCCTTGTTGAGAACCTTGCCCCTGATGTAGTGATATCTGATTTCAATGTGCTTACCCCTAGAGTGAAATCTAGGGTTGGCTGATAAGGCAATAGCACTTTGATTATCACAAAATAAAATTGTAGGGCTGTACTGATTCAGATTAAGATCTAATAGCAAATTTCTCAACCAAAATGCTTCCTTGATAGATTGAGAAGCAGCAATGTATTTCTGCTTTTGTAGAAGAAAGTGTGACAAAAGTTTGCTTATGACTATTCCATGAGATAGGACCGCCGTTGAAGAAGAATGTAAATCCAGATGTGGATTTATGATTGTCTACATTTCCTCTCCAACTTGCATCAGAATAACCACTGAGCTGATGGAGATTGTCATTGTTGACATCTCCATAGCAGATGCACTAGTCCATGGTAGCTCAAATATATCTCATAACTCGAATGAGAGCCTTCCAATGGGTAATGCCAGGATTAGCCATGTATTGGCTGAGTGAGCTTACAACAAAAGAGATATATGGTCTTGTACAGACCATTGCATACATGAGAGATTCTAATATTGATCGATAAAGGTATCCTCTCATTTGCTCCACTTCTTGCTTGGTCTGGGGACATTGGTCCTTTGACAAATACAGGCCTGGATCCATTGGTGAGTGAGCTAATTTACAATTCATCAAATTGTATTTGTTAAGAACATTGTGAAGATACCTTTGTTGAGTGATGTAAATCAGTCGATTTGCTCTATCTCTATGGATTTGAATTCCCAAACAGAAGTGAGCTTCGTCCAGCTCAGTCATGTCGAATTCTGAAAACAGCATCTATCTCAGATACCCAGCAAATCTTGTATAGCTAGGATATAGTCTTTATCGAGGATTAGTTCGTCGACCTCAAAGACAAGGACATTGCTCAAGAAGAACTTCCATCACCTGCCATCGACACTTTCTCAAGAAGAACTTACATCACTTGCTCAAGAAGAACTTCCATCACCGTTATCTGACCTAAGAGCCTTGATCGTCCTTCCAGTCTCCTTCTCTGCACGCTCCTTGAAGATTCTAAAGCAGTTGAAGGCTTCTGATTTCTTCTTTATGAAATACACCATAGTCCTTCTGGAAAATTCGTCAATAAAGGTTATAAAATACTTGGCATCCTTCAGCGAAGGATTTTGTATCGGGCCACAAATATCTGAATGTACAACATCTAGCAATCCTCTAGCAGCATGCTGATGGCTTGACTTGAATGGTTTCCTAGTCTGTTTACCAACTAGACAGTTTTGACAGACATGTAACTCAACTTTTTCGCGAGGATAGTCGAGATCAAGAACAATAGATTGTCTAGACATTTGTTGTACAGCAACATGATTTAAATGACCAAGTCTATAATGCCAAAGTAAACCTTTATTTGAATGAATTGAAATACTGAGAGCCTGACTAGAGGCAGAAAAACAATGACTCAATTTATACAAGTATCCATGCCTCTTTTTGAGTGCTAGGATCTTGCTTGTCCTATCAACTAGTTTACATTGGTCACATTCGAATTCTACTTTGTGTCCTAGATCTATGATTCTGCTTACAGAGAGCAGATTTGTAGATAAATTTGGTACATAAAGGACTTTAGAGAGTAGCTTAGACTGATCATTAGCAAAGCTTAATCTTATAGTGCCTTCACCTTTAATAGCTTGTGTGATATTGTCACAAAGGTGGACATTTTCTGGGTACTATAAGGTGTATAGGACTCGAAACAGCCTAAAGTTTTTTAGGCAATCACACATATGTTGTAGCCCCCCATGCATTTAACATATGTGTTTACGTGCCCACATTATCCCAAGGTACACAATGACAACATCACACACCTGACATTAGTTTTGGATCTTTACCAGAGTGCATGAATGTCTTGGTCATATAATGATTTCGCATTTGGGAGGTGTAGTGGAAGGGCCCAAAGACTTATCTTCTCATCAATGGAGGCTACTATAGGTGGTGGTGGGACTTATCCTAGGGGCATTGTGTGTGGCAAGAATCAAACATAGGGTAAGTCCTTTTGGGAGGGTATGTCTCTTGGTATATTCACTTTATCTCACGATAAAGTGATGGGACATATAACGATCGCCAAGTGAAGATCTGCAAGAATCCTGTCACATGCAAACCAAAAGGACACATGCGGAGCATAAACCACCCAACTAACATGAAGAGGCTAATCAATACCCTAACCAATTCACCCCCAAGCCACAATGAGTGAATACAAGAGAGGAGAGGATCCTGGCTCATGAATCTAAAATTTCAATAGGGAGATGGGCGAGTTTCCATGGTATGTATTCTCTCCAAGAGGAGAGAATATTCTCCTTAGGATTCCCATGCAATCTATAATAAGCTATTGACCTCCTATTCTTTCATCATTGCAGTCATACACCATGCAAGTGCTCCTATGTCCAAATATAGGTTTGGGCCCTCATATGATTATTAATTACTTTATTGACCACGTCCGAAATGACGTAGCATAACTAATAACCACATACAACTAGAGTGACTAGTTATCCACGTCAGAAACTATTCCAATTCCCTTATACAAGACATGGACATAACATTCTTCCCCCGTTGAACCACTTCTATCTCTAGAAGTGAAAACCAGGGAAGTTCTTTTTTATGCTTTTGTCCTGCTCCCATGAGTCATCATCCTCAGTCCCCTTCCCTTCCACCTGATCAAGCACATTATCGACCAATCCTAGATTTCATTCTAGGAGCAAGCGCATTGAAATTAAGTATCACTACATCAAGAGCAAGATGCTCAACAAGGACGTTAGTCTGAAATTTTGTAGAACGTACATGGCAGCTGACATATTCATGAAAGGATTAAATTGTGTTATCTTAAATTTGCAAATCAAGGCATTCAAAGATCCAGATTAAGGGGGGTTGTTGGATTTCTATCCTCTTCATCCCTATCTTTCTTCTGATCTAGATCCATCCTCTAACTGATGTAAATACTTGCACAGTCGCATGTTCTACAAAAATGCACACATTTTTTGATAGTCTACAAAAATACAAAGAAATTTATGACAGAGTCTTGGCGACACAAAAGTGTTTGACCACCTCAATTATTCGTCAATGCACCACGTCAAACATTTCAACGACTTTGACTTTCGACCACTCAGCCATTCTGCCACATCGGCTATCTGCCACCTTGAATATTTTCTATTCGGCCTTTGACAATCTTGAATGATTTGAGCTCATAAGGTGGTCATCTATCACTCTCAAGTCGAGTTGGTGGCTCAACCGTACCATCGTCACGATCAGGCAAGATCTTCAACGAACTCAAATACTGTCTGAAAGCGACTGACAATAGCACCTAGTGGATTAATCTAATTTGAAATATACAGATTAACCATTTTGTTGATTAGCTAGCCATTTATACAAATACCCATCAACTTATCAGTTGTAGCATTGAATCAAATGTTGAACACTCAAAGAGTTGAATCAGTAATTGAATATCCAGAGCGCAATTATTTTGTTTTTTCTCTTTGTTACTATAGAATATTGTCTTAGAAAGAACCCAACTTTGTCTACATTCAGACTGTTATCATTCGCGACTAATTAATATTCGTTCCATAAATCTGAGTCGCTCTATGTTCTGATTGAATGCTTATTTCATTCATGTTCAGATAGATTCATGCTTGCAAATAATTATTTGTAGATTAAACTATTTGTGTGACTGATAGCATAAGTCGAATTTGTTGTTCTAATCACCTTTCCTAGTCGCTTTACATTTTTGCACATCAAATCTAAATCTATAACTCAGTGAATTTGTGCATGGCTATGGAATTGAGTCTTTCGATCCAGTGACTTCGAAGTTGTGATCAAGTAAGATAGATTTCAATTCGTTCAAATATTATCTAAATACGATAGACATAGTTACATGTACTGAGGATTCCAATCATTTCTCACTCATACAACGTGCATTGCCTTGAATCCCAACAAGTTCATCACTTACAAGTGGAATTTTGTAAAAGATTTCAACTAGTTTAGTCAATATAAAAGTTTGATAAATTTGCCAAATACACAATTGAGGCGAATTTTCATATTACACTTAGAGTTTGGCTTTTCAAAGTTATATTAGTCTAAAATCATTTGAATAAACACTTTTGGAAAGTGTGGGAAACTATAGAACACAAGTTTTGGAGAGATTCAATTTGAGTAGTGGATACATTGAATCTAGTCACAAAAATAGTAGGGTTTTCATGGAGGAAAGCCAGAGTTTGAATTTAGGTTTGAACATGCTATAAAGGGATGTAATTCATGGGAAGAGAAGACATTCTCTCTCTCTTATCTCATTCATGCTTATACATGGTTCTCTTGGGTTCTACTATCCATTGGTGCACTATAGTTGTGATATTTTGCAATTCTATGTGTAAAATGCTTGTTAAATGCTATTTTCAGATCCACACGTGTGAAATGCAGTAGCTTATGTTTTTGTGTGGACATCAATATTAGTTTATGTTTTGATTGATGTTTGATCAAGATCTATTAGAGTTTGCATCTCATTCATAGTGTAGATGTTGGTTTTTCTACATTGGCAAGATTGGTGATTTGCTTGTCTTCCTAACCAAAGATCAAAGGGATGTTTTGGATCTTAATGATTAAAGTTATTCATATGGTATCAGAGGTTGTGTTTTAGTTTATGAAGAAAGTATTCACAATCTATCAATGATTTGGAGAAGATATCAATGCTAGAGCATGCTAGATTGGATTCCACACCAAAATCAAGTTTCTTGCATATGTAGATTGGATCTTTTGTAGATCAAAACTCAAAATAGGTTTATAATCTTAATAAATTCCAGTTTCACACATTACTTGTTGGATTTGGCCAATTTTTAGAGCATTGGAAAAGCCTAAGTGATGGCTACAAAATTGCATATCAAGTTTTAGGCAATGGCATGTAGATTTTGAAACAATTAATTTTTTTTGTCAAAATTCTAATTTTGATTGAATCTCTAGATTATGAGGTTACTAAATTTCATTTGAGTGTGTTTCAATCTTAGGAAGTGGCAAGAGTCATTCGATTAACGATAGATCATAGGGTGATCAAGATTTCACTATTTTATGTGTTGATTTGCTTGGTATAAGTGCTAGAAGAGAATTGAGAATTTCATATCTTTGTGATTTCCTTTTGAAAAAAATTGTTGTTGTTCAAAAGAGTGCTTTGTGCATTGAAATAGGTTGAAAGAGAGGATCAAGTCATTGCTACATGGCTACATCAAGTGGAGTCATGTTGGAAGCCAATTATAGGCTTACCTAAAGTGGTTATTCATTGTGGAAAGTGAGGATGGAATCACTTCTTGAGATGAATCATGTTTTGGATATTGTTGTAGGTTTGGAGGAGAGGCCAGCAACACAACAAGATCAAATGAGATATGACAAAAGTCCCAAAAGGGCTCTACACATGATAAAGATGAACGTTACTAATGAGCTTCTCAAGGAAGTTGGTAAGAGTACTTCATCAAAGGATGCTTGCGATTCATTGAAGAAGCTTTATGAATCCAAGCCTACTTCTAGAGTGTTGACTCTAAGAAGACAAATCTTTTCTTGTTCTCAAAAGAGTGAAGAAAGTCCAAATACTTTTATTTTGAGAGTTAAAGCTTTGAATGATGAGTTAGCTTGCATTGATGAGAGCATTAAGGAAGGAGAGCTTGTTCAAGTTATTCTTAATGGATTGTTGGATGCTCATGATAACATTGTTTCAAATTCTTGCCATTTAAGAGACTCTTTCAATTTTGATTGATCTTCAAGAGATCTTGATCAATGAAGAATATAGGCTTCAAGCAAGAGGTGGATCTTTATCACCATCTCAAGTTGGAGAGGAGACTATGTTCATCAGGGGCAAACTCAAGGGCAAAAGAAAAAGCAAGTGGTCTAAAGGGCAAGATCAAGGGGAGGCTTCTTCAAATGAAAAAAATAAAGATAGATCAAAGCGCACGTGCTTCTATTGTGGCATCAAAGGACATGTTGCAAGTGAGTGCTACAAGAAGAAGAGAGATCAAGGAGACAAGCAAGGTAATCTTACTCTTGATAAGGATGGTTTGGATGTTCAAAATGCAAAGGATGATGTCTTTGTGATGTCTTCATGTATGCTTGCTAATGATGGAGATCTAGATTTATGGCGGATTGATAGTGGAGCTACTTAATGGCTTGTTGGATGATCATGTTAATCTTGTTCAAAGTTTTGCTATTCAGAAGACTTTGCCAGGTATTGTGGATTTGCAAGAGATCTTGGTGAATGAGGATTATAGGCTTCAATCAAGAGGAGGTGGATCTACATCGACATCTCATTATGAAGAGGATGCTATGTTCATCAAAGGCAAGTTCAAGGGCAAAGGCAAAGGCAAGTGGTCTAAAGGGCAAGACCAAGGTGAGACTTCTTCTTTTGGCAAAAAGAAAGATAAGTCTAAGTTGAAATGCTTTTATTGTGGAATCAAAGGGCATTTTGCAAATGAATGTTTGAAGAAGCAAATAGACGAAGGTAGCAAGCAAATCAACTTTACTACTAATAATGAGGATCTAGGTGGTGGTGATTCTCTTTTGATGTGTTCTTCAAGTCCAATATCAAGTGAAGGTGACAAAGATTCATGGTGGATTGATAGTGGAGCTAGTTCACACATGACTAGTCACAAGGAGTACTTTACTTCTTTGGTCACTTATGATGGAGCCAAGAAAGCAATTCACATGGCCAATGGTGGTGAGTGTGTGATTGAAGGTATTGGTTCAATTCTTATTTGTCTCTCTGCTAATAGGAAAACAAGACTTGATGGTGTTCTTTACATTACTTCACTTTCAAAGAATTTGCTAAGTGTTGGTCAAATGATAGAGAAAGGATACATGGTAAAGTTGGTGGTGATGCTTGCTTCATTACAAAGGAAGAAATCTTGGTTGCTAGGGGCAATAAACAAGGTAGACTTTTCAAGCTTGATGCTTTTGTTATGGCTAACAAAAAGGATGGAATGGAAAAGGAGATTGGTCTCAACTTTCCAAAGTTACCTTTTAGCATCAATAAGATTGGTGGATCTTATGCAAAGTCTAACAAGCTTCCTTATGCTAGATCTAGGTCAAGATCTAATATGCTTCTCAAAGATGTTCATCTTTGTGCTAACTTGGCTAGTCTTGTGAAAAATACAGATCCTAAGTGGATCTAAACTCCAAGATCATTGGCTTGAATGCTTGCACTCCAAATTACATAAGCTAGGAATTGGCAACACATTCTATGCTACCTAGAATGCAAAGAACTTGATCAAAAAGCATTTATCACAAATGGAAACTTCCATAAACATCAAGTGCGGCCCAAAATAGCATTATACAGTCCATAATACATCAGCTACCACTTTTGGAAAGCACCTAAGATCATACACAATAGCTTGAAGACAATACACACAACAATGCTCTCAATGGAGGAAGAAACAATGACAATGATCTATTGATCTCAATGAAGCATACAAAAGGTTTCTCCAACCTGTTCTCCACGACTTCCCTACTATTTATGGATGAGAAAGATGACTCTCTCTCCTCTCTCTAGAAGGTACTTGACCCTAGATATTCCCTATATAGGAAAAATAGCTAAAAATGGCTTATATGACCAAAATACATCAAAATGGTCTCATTTTGAAGGGTATGAAGTTTGACACTTCATCATACTGAAAAAATACAGTAAATAAAAACATTGTGGCCTGGTTCACACGTGTGAAACTCCAAAACCAAAACTATTTACAATTTTAGCCAATTTAGGCCTCAAACTAGCTAGGAAATGTTGACAATTTTCACACTTCCTCTTCAACATTGGATGCTAGTTTCAACATAGTCTTTGAGCACATTCCAAGATTAGATCTATGCATTAAATATAGGTCCTTTCCCAATGGTTTGGTGAAGATATCAGCCACACACTCCTTTGAAGAGACATGTTGAAGCTCCACCTCTTTGGCAATGACTTGATCTCTCACAAAATGGTGAGCAATCTCAATGTGCTTGCTCCTTGCATGAAAAACAGGATTGCTTGCCAAGCTTTGGGCTGAAAGGTTATCACAAAGTATGATTGGAGTCTTCTCTGGTTCCAGCAAGTGAAGATCCAATAACATCCTCTTGATCCAAAGAATCTCCTTGGTGCATGTTGTTAATGCCTTGTACTCGGCTTCGGTGGAAGATAGAGAGATAGTTGGTTGCTTCTTTGATAGCCATGAGACCACTCCATCTCCAAGATAGATTGCAAAGGCACTTGTTGACTTCCTATCCATTTGATCACCTGCAAAATCTGAATCTGAAAATCCACAAAGGTTAGGTGTAGTACCTCCATACAAGATGCCAAAATCTCTAGATCCCGAGATGTATCTAAGTACTCTCTTTCCTAGCTTCCAATGAGCCTCACTAGGATCTTGCATAAATTGACTTAGTTTACCAACCACAAAGCTTAGATCAGGTCTTGTGATGGTTAACCATATAAGAGATCCTATTAGCTTTCTATAGAGAGTAATGTCCTTGAAGGATCTTTCATTACTTCTTGTAGTTAGCTTTACATTTGATTCCATAGGAGTAGAAACAACTTTACAATCTTCCATATGAAACCTTTTTAGAATAGAGTTAACATACTTTTCTTGACATATGAATGTAGATTTAGAAGTTCTAATAATCTCTATTCCTAAGATATAATGAAGTTTACCAAGATCTTGAATTTCAAACTCTCTTTTGAGTGCCATCTTGATTTCATCTATATCTAGATTGTTACCACCACTTAAGATAATGTCATCAACATAGATCAAAAGTAAAGTGATATCATTTTCATTCAATCTAAAGTAGAGAGAATGATCATACTCACTCATAACAAAGTTTTGAGAAAGTAAGAAGGAATTGAGCTTAGCATACCAACTCCTTGGTGCTTGCTTTAGCCCATACAAACTCTTTTGGAGATAGCACACATGATTAGGCTCATCATGTGAAACATAGCCCTCGGGTTGCTCCATGTAAATATCTTCTTCAAGATCACCATTCAAGAAGGCATTAGTAACATCCATTTGCCACATATCCCAATCATAAAGAGTTGCAAGAGAGATTAGGATTCGAATAGTTACCATCTTTGCCACGGGTGCAAAGGTCTCATCATAGTCAATACCATATTCTTGAGCATACCCCTTTGCCACCAACCTTGCCTTGTACTTGTTGATTGATCCATCTTGATTTGTCTTGATCTTGAAGATCCACTTACAACCAATTGCCTTCTTGTCCTTTGGAAGCTTTACCAACCTCCATGTGTTGCTTTTGATGAGTGCTTGATGCTCATGATCCATGGCTTGGATCCATTCCTTCTTTTGAATTGCTTCACCTACACAAGTTGGTTCATCAAAAGAGGTAAGAAAAGCAAGGTTAGAGTTGTCCACCACTTGCTTTCCTTTTTCATCATAGGTTAGCCTTGATGGCTTAGCCCTTTGCCTTTGAGTCTTCCTTGAAGTTTGCTTTGGAGTGGCATCTCCATCTTCATCCAAGACATCTTGCACATCATGATGATTAGTAGGCACATCAACATCAACATCAACAACATTGGAAACATTCTCTTCATGAAAGATGACATCCCTACTTATGACAACTTTCTTTGTAGAAGGAATGTACACTTTGTAAGCCTTGCTTACTTCACTATAGCCAACAAACACACCCTTCTTTGATGAAGGATCTTCTTTAGTTCTATCATCAAGTGTGATATTGACAAAACATGTACATCCAAAGATCCTACAATGCTTGACACTCGGCCTTCTACCATAAAGAACCTCATGAGGAGTTTTACCATCCAAGGAAGCACTTGTCCATCTATTACATAGATAGTTAGCACATGCTAAAGCTTCCCCCAAAAAAGACTTAGCAAGATTAGCATGTAGTCTCATTGCCTTGGCACATTCACAAAGGGTTCTATTCTTCCTCTCGGCCACTCCATTCTGTTGTGGAGTCCTAGGACTAGACATCTCCCTCTTAATCCCATGTGCTATACAAAAGTCTTTGAACCTATTTGAGGTGTATTCCCCTCCATTATCAGATCTTAAGCATTTGATCTTTGTATTGAATTGGTTTTCCATTTCATTCTTGAACTTGACAAATGCAGCAAACACTTCATCCTTACTTTTAAGAAGATAGATCCAAGTATACCTACTAAAGTCATCAATGAAAGTTGCATACATCTTTGCCCCACCATTGCTAGTTGTACTAGAAGAATAAATATCAGAATGCACAAGTTGAAAAGCTTCTTTAGATCTAGAAGTAGATCTAGAATAAGCAAGTCTATGAGATTTGGACAAGGCACAATGTTCACAAACACTATTGTTTGCAACAAGACTTTTAGGGAGACCAAGAACAAGCTCTTTCTTTGCCATTACCTCCAAAGATTTGAAGTTGGGATGGCCCAACCTCTTGTGCCAAACTTCTTGGTTTGTCAATTGCTCCCTAGCCATACATCCTTCATGATTAGAGATCACACATGCATCAAGCTTGAAAAGTTTACCATGCCTCCTACCTTGAGCAATCAAAGATCCACATTTACTTATCAAACATGCATCTCCAATGAACTCCACATCAAGTCCTTTGTCAATCATTTGACTTACACTAAGCAAATTCTTAGTGATTGAAGGAATGTACAAAACATTTTCAAGATTTGCTTTCCTATTTGTTGAAAGGGAAATAGGAATAGTGCCTATGCCTTTGATGTCACATTGACCATCATTTGCAGTGTAGATGATGTTACCTTCTCCTTCATAAGACAATAAGGATGTAAAGTATTCCTTATGTCTTGTCATGTGAGATGAGGCTCCACTATCAATCCACCAAGGATCATTATCATCTATGTTGGCTAACAAACTTGAAGTCATAACAAGTGATTCACATGTGTTATGTTCTTCCTCATCTATTGTAAGATTTCCTTGCCTCTCTCCTTGCTCTCTTTTCTTCTTATAACATTCATTTGCAAAATGACCTTTTATCCCACAATAAAAGCACTTGAACTTTGACTTATTGTTCTTAGTAGAAGAGGAAGAGGAAGAGTGATCATCATGATCAAAGTTACCACCTTTGGACCATTTCCCTTTGCCTTTACCTTTGCCCTTGAATTTGCCTTTTGTGAAGAAAGTCTCTTCACCTCCACCTTGCAAGGATGCACCATCAAGCTTTGATTGCAACCTATGTTCTTCAGCCAATAAGATTTCTTGCAAGTCAACCACACTTGGCAAGACTCTTTGAATGGCAAAACTTTGCACAAGGTTAGCATGTTCATTTAGCAAACCATTCAACATAACTTGGACTATTTCACCATCTTTTATGTTCTCATCAATGCATGCTAAATCATCACTTAGGGACTTAACTCTCAAGATAAATGCATGAGCACTTTCACCCTCTCTTTGCCTACTAGAAAATATTTGTCTCCTTAGGGTCAATACCCTAGATGTGGACTTTGATTCAAAGAGCTTCTTTAAGGCATTCCATGCCTCACTTGCACTTTGACACTTTCCAATTTCCTTGAGAAGTTCATTTGTAACATTCATTTTAATGATATGAAGAGCCCTTTTGGCCTTCTTATCAAACCTTTGTTGCTCTTGAAGTGTGAGAGGTCTCTCTTCAATTTCTGCAACTATGTCCATGAGTTCATTCAACTCAAGTAAGGACTCCATCCTCACTTTCCAAGTAGAGTAGTTTGATGAACTCAACCTTTCACTAGACTCTAGCATGATCCCACCATTGGAAGCCATGATTCTAATGTTTCTTCAACTTTTAGGTTTTGTCCTAAAGCACTTAGCACTCACTTTTCTCTCAACAAATGATAGATAAAGAGATCTATGAAGATTTAGGACCCTAAAACACTTCTATCTTGAACCTAGATGGTTTCCAAGCATAGAAAGGAAGATTGAAACACATGCAACACTTTGCACACACTAAGAATGGATTACAAAATCAAACCAACCTGAACACACTCTTGCTTAAGCTCTCAAACTTTCCAGCAAGTGACCAAATCAAGTTATGGTGTGAAGAGTTACTTGCATTCTTAGAAAATACCCAAAACTAGGATGCCAAGATTACCTAGTAATGAACAAACTTGATCAACATATGATCAACACACTAAGATATTGATTCAACCTGTAAAACCACATGTAAACCACACTTCTAAAAGTTTATAAACTCCAGCAAGTGATAAATACAAGATTTAGAGGTGAATGAATGAGCACACTTAGTGAATCACAAGACTAGCTTCACTATCTTGTCAAATCTTGGTGTTTAGATGTAGATCTAAGATCACTTCACATGAGAATGTTCCTCAACCTGTTAAGAACCTGAAAACACACTTGCATAATGGTTAACACCTTCCAGCAAATGCTCCAATCAAATTACATAAGGAGAGTTACTTACATGCTCAACAAAGTACACCAAAAATTATGCCAAAATTGATGACAATCTTTACAATATGCTCTTCACAATGGAGCTTACAATATGTTCACCCAAAAAAGGGGATCTTTCATCCAAATGGGAGCTTTGCTCAGCCTTTAGGAGAATTACAACTCACTCAAAAGAGCATTTGTCATCCACTTAAGGAGAAGTTTCATCCACTTAAGGAGAGTGTTCATCCAAGAATGGAGATTGTCAACAATAGGATTGAAAAGAACATTGTTAGTATTGAATATGCACAAGCCTCACAATCACAAATGATTAGGTGTTATGATCTGATCCAAAATAGTTTCTTTTCAGCCTCTGATCTTCAATAGACCTGAAATATGCTTTTGATCCACAAGTTCAACTCACAAAACAAAGGTTAGTAAGATTTGATCAACAAAGCAATGCAAAATCATGCTAGAACTTGATCAAACATCCAAATATCACCAAAAATGGAATACTTACTGTAAATAGAAGCCAACCAGCTCTGATACCATGTGAAAAATATAGATCCTAAGTGGATCTAAACTCCAAGATCATTGGCTTGAATGCTTGCACTCCAAACTACATAAGCTAGGAATTGGCAACACATTCTATGCTACCTAGAATGCAAAGAACTTGATCAAAAAGCATTTATCACAAATGGAAACTTCCATAAACATCAAGTGCGGCCCAAAATAGCATTATACAGTCCATAATACATCAGCCTACCACTTTTGGAAAGCACCTAAGATCATACACAATAGCTTGAAGACAATACACACAACAATGCTCTCAATGGAGGAAGAAACAATGACAATGATCTATTGATCTCAATGAAGCATACAAAAGGTTTCTCCAACCTGTTCTCCACGACTTCCCTACTATTTATGGATGAGGAAGATGACTCTCTCTCCTCTCTCTAGAAGGTACTTGACCCTAGATATTCCCTATATAGGAAAAATAGCTAAAAATGGCTTATATGACCAAAATACATCAAAATGGTCTCATTTTGAAGGGTATGAAGTTTGACACTTCATCATACTGAAAAAATACAGTAAATAAAAACATTGTGGCCTGGTTCACACGTGTGAAACTCCAGAACCAAAACTATTTACAATTTTAGCCAATTTAGGCCTCAAACTAGCTAGGAAATGTTGACAATTTTCACAGTCTTGAGGATAATGATGGTGTTTCAATGGTTCTTCATGGCAAGTGCAAGCATGCAAAAGGTAAGGAAAGAGCTAATTTCATCAATGGAGGTAAAGGTTCTTCCTTGGAAAAGATTGTTGTTAATGATTTCTTTGATCATAAGAAAAAGGATGTTGCTAGGTGCATGCATGAAGGAGGTGGTTCTTCTACATTCTTTTGTTATGATTCTAAGAAAGGCATTCCAGCAAGTGGAGTCACATGTCTTCATAAAGAGAGTAGATCAAATGGTTCTATCAAGAGACTTGGTGAGAAGATAGTCACAAGTCAAGAAGAAGAGAAGTATGTGAAGAGTTCAAAGTAGGATGTACTTTGAATGATGTCATTGTGAATGATAGTGAGGAAGAATCATTATCATATGAGTCATTACCTAAAACATTGAGTAGAAGTTCTTGTTTGAAAAAAGAGAGTACTTCAATCATTCTTATGTTGAAGGTACTAGATTTTTTTTCATGGCTTCTAATGTCTTTGAGGTTTCTACTTCTTATGATGCAATCATTAAGAGGGAGTCTTATGAAGGAAAGAGCAATGGAATATTGGTTCTTGGGAAGATCCAAGGCATGGATCTCACATCTCTTCATCAACTCAAAGGATTCTATGATTGTGAATTGATCACTCATGATCGAGATGGCAAAAGGTTGGTTGGAGGAGACTACATGGAGCAAATCGAGAGGCAATTTCTTCAAGGCAAGGGAGATCTCATTGGTGAGCTTATTGAGGTTTGTTATGGACTCAAGAAGGCTGGATTTTTTAGGTTTGATACTCATCTTCACCTACTCTACTTCATGTTGGATAGAAAGTTTGGAATCTATCTTTTGATTTATGATGGTGACATTGGTGACATTGTTTTCACTAACCTTTGTGGAAATTCGAGATCAAGCATTGATGAGATCTTGTTGGATCTAGATCATATGTTTGAGAGGGAGTATTTCCAGAGGTTCAGGTCTGAAGATATTCATATCTTTGATATCTTTGATGATCAAGAGAAAGGTAAGCAAGTGGAAGCGACTCACTTTGCTTTATTCACATGTTTTGAAGAATTTTCTTGTGTAGATGATGCTATGCAAGTGGATATTGGTTCTCATGTTTTTCATACTGGAAAAGCAAGTAATGGATCTGGAAAACAGAGTTTGTTCAATGACTTTGATGATCAAGAAGAAGATCAAGAGGTTGATCTCAAAGGGCTTCAACTAGTCAAAAGGGAAGTTGGCAATTTGGAGCTAGTCAATAGCATCAAAGGAGAGGTAATTGGCAAAGGTGTTATGGATCTATTTTTACAGCATATTGAAGACTCAAGTAAGGTCAAAGGAGCAGCAAGGAAGTGTTGTTCAAGTTTACTTTACTTGTTCTATCTCATGTTTGAGCAGTTTCATGTGGATGTGTGCAAATTGTCAAGATATGGTAAAACTAGCTACATTGGTGAGCATTGTTTTGATGTTGGATTTGTACTAGCATTCTTGGCTGATTTTGCTGATGTAAATGAAGCTATTGGAGGCTCATTATGTCACTCATTCATGGCCAAGTCATCAAGTGATGATGGCATCTTATGGCAAGATGAAGATGGAGGCTCATTCATGGAGTATCGTGGTGGATACAAGGCAACAAAGGACAAAGGAGGAGAAGACATGCAAGCAAAATTTGATCACTCACATTTATTGGTTGTTTGCTGTATTTTTCCAGAGAGTTCAGAGTTGGAAGCATGGTGGAATCATCTCACTTACATTCTATTTGATTCTTCATGTTCTAGTCACATTTTTACATGTAAAATTGATGTAAGAAATAGTGAAGCATCCCAAGTGGACACTATTCTCTATATCAATTATGGTTGTTTCTATTTTGAGCACTACATGATCATTGAAAGAAGGTCTATTCTTAGGAAGAAGATCATTCTTATGATGGATCAAAGTTCTATTGTCAAAAACTATGCTAGGAGCAAGCATATTGAGATACAATATCATTTTGTGAGGGAACGAGTCATTGCAAAGGAGGTGGAGCTTCAACATGTGTCTTCAAGGGAATGTGTAGCTGATATCTTCACCAAAGCATTGGGAAAAGACTTGTTCATGAAGCATAGGACTTCACTTGGAGTATTATCAAAGTCTATGCTAAAACTAGTTGAAGAGGGAGTGTGAAAGATTCAACTAGTTTCATCACATTTTGCAATATTTTCATATTTGGCATATTGAGGCCAAAACTTGTTTTAGACTTAGAGGTTGACTTTTCAAAGTTCATTAGTCTAAATTTCATTTCAATAAACACTTTTTAAAAGTGTGGGAAAGATAGAATGCGATTTTGAGTAGATTCAATTTGAATAAGTTGGGTACATTGAATCTAGACCCAAAATTGATAGGGTTAGCATTTTGATGGGAAAGCCAAGTGGCCAAATAGGGTTTGGACCCGCTATAAAAGGATGTAACTCATGGAGAGAGAGTCATCTTCTCTCTTCTCTATCTCATTTCATGCTTATACATGGTTCTCTTGGGTTCTACTATCCATTGGTGCACTATCTTGGTGATTGCTTGCAATTCTGTGTAGAATGATCTATACTTGTTATTTTTGGATCCACACGTGTGAAATATAGTAGCTTGCTGGTTTTCTATGGACAGCAACAATACATAATCATTTCATTCAAGTTTGATCAAGTTCTATTAGTGTTTGCATCTCAAATTGTGTGTAGATGATGATTTTTCTACATTGGTGAAATTGGTAGTGTATTTCTCTTTCTAACCAAAGATCATTCAAGTAGATTGGATCTTAAGGATCTGAAATCTTTCACATATAGTGTGTTTGGGATGTCCCATACTTGTTTCGAAGTTTGAGCTTCAGATATGTGGCCAATTTGAGTATCTACGAAATTGAGAATAATAAGCGCAAAAGCTTTACCATCCTTTGACTTCCAATTTGAATCAATTGTGTCGCCTTTAGGCTTCTCTTCTGTACCTATGACAACACCCCACAACTCATTGGCAATTAGCAAGGTCTTCATCTTAAATTTCCACAAGTAATAATTGGATCCATTTAGCTTGTCTGTGATAAGACCGGCTTTACTTTGAGAATCCATTTGGAACTTTAGACTATCAATAATTTGATGTCGTTAAGAGAGAGATATCGTGCTGCGCTACAATTGGAAATCAACAATCTGATACTAAAATTTGTTACCATAAATTGGAGAATATGATGATATTGATTTGCTATCATGAAAGATACCAAGTATTAGAGCTCTGATATAACAAAGCGCTCTAATATCATGAAGGTAATAGCGTATTATATAACATACTCTGATAATATGTTGAAAAGATGTGATAATGCAATAATGACAAATCAAAGTTTGTGAACAATTTATTGAGCGTAGTGGAATGAGGCTTTTTTTCTAATGCATGACTATGCCTATCAATTTTGAACAAAACATAATGACAAGAGTCACATTCAATCTTTTAACAACTAACTTTTAAATCATCAGAACTAAAGTGATTACGTAGCCAAACAATGAAGAATTAAATTATCAAAAAAAAGCAATATGAGATCACAGAGATTCTGAGATAATATTGAATGCAATAAAGGATAGATTAATTCAACAAAATGATGAGCACAAGACAATTGCGGATAGAAACCACGTACTCTAAAGTATCTTTGAAACTTTGTCTGATTTGCACCTCCGCTGATAAGCAGTAAGTACTAATAGCAAAACTCTAAAATAACTCTAAAGAACTAAGCTAGAATGCTCAAGAGTGTTCAAGCTTGAAAACTTGAGAGAGTTGCTACGTGATACTTCAATGCATTGCATGAATGAATGAAATAATAGACGTATGATCAATTATTTATACTAAGCAAGTGCGGCTAGTCCAGTAGGACAGTTGATTAGGTCGTAGATCATAATGGTCAGTTGGCCGTAGTGGGTTGGCATCCGTCCAATTAGTACTTCCTAGAAATTCACTTGTGGAATCCACCTGTGAGCGATTTCCATGTACTTCTGCAGACTGCATAGAAACATGCATAAAACCTGGGTAATAAGTCAATGAGGATTAAAACATTGATTAGTCGATAATCAGGAGAATAATCTAACAGGCCCTACATGCCAGATATTACTATTTAGAAAAATAGGCCTAATGTGTCTCAAGTCTTTAAATGGAAGCTAACATGTGTCTCACTACTTCTCTTCTTGATAAGTTGAAGACAATTTTAAAAAGTTTGAAGAATCTTCACCGAAAGGGCCATCTCCAAAAAAGAAACGCCCTTCATCTCAAATAGCAAAAGCTGTTGTCCAAACCCAATCCCCTGAAAAGCCAAAGAGAGTCAAAGTCATGGCCAAGAAAAAAACAAAAAACGATGATGAAACATATGGCAGTTGTGGGGATTATGAAAGTGAGGCAATATTACCTGGTGGTTTGCTTAAGGCAAGGGTAATAAAGACTGATCAGAATAAAATAAGGGAGGCAATTCAAAACAAAAAGTTTTCTTCACGCAAGATCTTCAACTGCCTATTGAAAAAGCTCATAGGCCACCTATAGACCCAGATACAGGTAGGAGAACTATGATAGTGAGGGCACCTGACAAAGTGCATGTTACAAATTTGATGAAGAAAATGAAGCTTAATCCACATGCGATTGTTGTGCCATTTATTGTTTTAATTGATCCTTATCAATGTCCTTCTAAGGAGGTTTTCAATGAGAAAAAAAACAAAGGTCTATAGTACTCAACTGAGGCGCAAAGACATCTAGTGGCCGCGTATCCCACGATGAGTATTTCTCGTTTTGTTGAATGTAAAATATTTTGTAATTTGACTCTCGAAGAAGCAAAGTTATTGGCCTAGGACCATAACAATGACAACAATTACAAGATTTCATTTATTGAAAAAATAAGGTCTTTTCACCATGAATACGTCGAATATGTGAAAACCCACAAAAAAGCTGATGGTGCCCTTAGGCGCCAATGTTTGTTGGAGGTTGGATTGGTTGGAGTGGTTGTCGATGAGACGGAAAAGTCCCATGGCCTGTGCAAATATGATTCGTGGTTTCATAGCTTTTTGCCAAGGTCAGCTTTGGCATATCCAAGATATCATTTTCGGCATGTGGGAGAATAAGGAGCTGAAGGGCCAGAAAGTCTCTAAGGAAAACCTATTCTCATGGCTTTGTCAAAAGAGACTATGAAGAAACTTGATCTTCAAATTGAGGAGCTCCCTAATGATATGAGGGGACATTGGTGGATCTCTTCAAGGAATCAAGGATGATGGTGTTGTCCCGTATTGTTGCGAAAGAGCTTAGCATGGATGAAATGCACTTGATGATTTAAAAAGTAGGTTATTTTTTATTTTCAAATCAAGGATGATGTTGTTGTCCCGTGTTGTTGCGAAAGAGCTTAGCATGGATGAAATGCACTTGATGATTTAAAAAGTAGGTTATTTTTTATTTTTAAATCATTTTATGCTTTCTCTTCGTATGTTGTTGGCCTACCAAAACAACGTAGTGCATCGAGTTGGTCCACCAACTCGATGCAGTGCATCGAGTTAGTCAACCAACTTGATGCAGTGCATCGAGTTGGTGCGTCATTTCTAATCAATAATTGTTTTTTTTTATTCGCTTTTATATTTGGCAGTCATAAAGTGTTTATACGAATTCAAGAGGTTATGATGAAGCAACTGAATTGTTCAAGCTAGCTGAGGTGCAACAAAACCACCCTACAACCAGCTCAACCAAAAGGCTATCTGAATTTTTTTTGGCTTTTCAGAATTATAAGGTAAACATGTAATTTTAAAATGTTGATGTTATGTTTCAAATGTTCAGGTTTTAAAATGTTATGTGATTATAAAACTTAAATATCTATTGTTGTGTTTTTCAGCCAAAAGAAACTAAGGCTGGAGAGGACTTGGATTGCCCTCCAAATTTTTTATCACATATACAGAGGGCTAAAGAAGAACAAATGAGGATTCAATTGAGAGATTCCCTCCCGCCATTGTATGCGAATTATAAGACCTTCACATGTCTTTTGGATCCGATGAGGACATTTACTTATCAGATCGTTTGTTGTGATATCTCGAAACTGCTAGATAATGTCCCAAAGCATGAGTATACTCTTGCTATTGCAGATATTCCATATGGTTTCAGAATGTATGCCTCCATTAATGACGGAAAACCATTTTCGTACCCTCAAATAATCAAGCTGGTGAATGACTTTGTTGCCTTGACAACATCTTCTTTATGGAGATGTGTGATTTTTCATAGCGTTGCTCAATCGTCATCAATGATTGCATCTCTGAAAACCACATGTCATGTTATTGAGCACCTTGTCTGGTATGTCATTTTAAATATATATTGTGATATTTATTTTGATGTAGCTGATGTTTGAGAATGTAAGTCTGAATGTTAATATGGTATAATATATGTAGGAACAAAACAAATCTTGAGCATGCACTGGGCTACCGACTAATCAGCTCTTTTGAAATGATGACGGTGGGCTACTATGATGCGCATGAAAAAAAGAGATTACGAATTCATTGCAATGAACAATGCAGTTATGTCATTTCTTGTCCAGTTGTGTCTCGGAAATTCAGACACTTAGAGGGTGATAGGTCTTTGGTTAACCCTTACCAAAAGCCTCAAGGATTAATCAACAAGTTAATTGATATGTTTTTGAATGAGGATGATTGGGTTCTGGACCTGTTTGCTGGAACATCCTTGATTAATCTACACTTGTAGGCTCATCCAAAGAGGTTAGGAAAGCAACATAATTTTCAGAAACTACTTGCTTACCCTTTTGATCATATGTGAGCCTTGAAGGTACTTGTCTTTCTCTTGATGTTCTCCTTGGCTTTTGACTTGATGAAGGTCCATCATCACCACCATCCAAAGTAGGATCCTTCTCATCAACATCAAGAATGTTAGATCCATCTACTTTACCATCAATCATGCTTGAAGACACCTTTGGAATGTTTCCCTCATCAAAAATGACATCTCTACCAACAATCACTTTGTTAGTAGAAGGAATGTAAACCTTGTAGGCTTTACTCACCTCACTATATCCAACAAAAATACCTCTTCTTGAAGATGGATCCTCCTTGGTCCTATCATCAAGAGTAATGTTGACATAGCATGTGCATCCAAAGGTTCTTAGAAAGTTGACACTCGGCCTCATCTTGAATAGCATCTCAAAAGGTGTCCTTCCATCCAAAATAGCACTCGGCCACCTATTGCACAAGAAATTGGCACACAACAAAGCTTGATCCCAAAATGGTTTGTCAAGATTAGCACTTAACCTCATAGCTTTAGCACTTTCACATAAAGTTCTATTCTTCCTTTCAGCCACTCCATTTTGTTGTGGGGTCCTTGATGTTATATACTCCCTCTTGATCCCATGCTCATCACAAAAGGCCTTGAAGATATGTACTCACCACCATTGTCACCTCTCAAGCACTTGATCTTTGTGGAGAATTGGTTCTCCCTTGCATTTTTGAACTTGAAAAAGACATCATACACTTCATCCTTGCTTTTTAGTAGATAGATCCAACAAAATCTACTAAAATCATCAATGACTGTTACATACATCTTAGCTCCACTATTGCTAATTGTAGTAAATCCATGAATATCCGAATGTACAAGTTGAAAAGGCTTTGTAGATCTAGAAATAGATCTAGTATAAGGTAGTCTATGTGACTTAGACAAAGCACAAGACTCACAAACATGCTTGTCATTACTTAAGGAACTTGGAAGACCAATCACAACCTTCTTCCTTGCCATTACCTCCAATGACTTGAAGTTGAGGTGTCCCATCCTTTTGTGCCAAACTTCTTGAATAGAAATTTGCTCCCTTGCAACACATCCAACTTAGTTAGCAATAACACAAGCATCAAGTTTGAACAACTTCCCTTGTCTTTTACCTTTTCCAATCAAGACATCCTTCCTTTTGATCAAACAAGCATCTCCATCAAACTCCACCTTGAGGCCCTTACTTAGCATTTGACTCACATTAAGCAAATTCTTGGTAATAGATGGAATAAACAAGACATCCTCCAAATGAACATTCCTATTTGTAGAGAGAGAAATAGGAATTGTGCCAATCCCTTTGATTGCACACTCACCATCATTGGCCATGTAGATCACCCTCTTTTCATCTCCATATGCCAACAAAGAAGTGAAGTACTCTTTGTGAAAGGTCATGTGTGAACTTGCTCCACTATCAATCCACCAAGGATCTAGATCTCCATCATTAGCAAGCATACATGAAGACATCACAAAAGCATCATCATTTGCATCTTGCACATCCAAACCATCCTCATCAAGAGTAAGATTACCTTGCTTGTCTCCTTGATCTCTCTTCTTCTTGTAGCACTCACTTGCAAAGTGTCCTTTGATGCCACAATAGAAGCACTTGAGCTTTGATCTATCCTTCTTTTTGCCATTTGAAGAAGCATCCACTTGATCTTGCCCTTTAGACCACTTGCTTTTGGTTTTGCCCTTGAATTTGCCCTTTGTGAACATAGCATCCTCTTGAAGTGTCGATGTAGATCCACCTCTTGCTTGAAGCCTATATTCCTCATTGATCAAGATCTCTTGAAGATCCATCAAACTTGGCAAAGTCTTTTGAATAGCAATACTTTGAACAATGTTAGCATGAGCATCCAACAAGCCATTAAGAATCACTTGAATAAGCTCTCCTTCCTTAATGTTTTCATCTATGCAAGCTAACTCATCATTCAATGCTTTCATTCTCAAAACAAAAGTACTTGGACTTTCTTCATTCTTTTGCAAACAAGAAAAGATTTGCCTTCTTAGAGTCAACACTCTAGAAGTAGACTTGGATTCATAAAGCTTCTTCAATGAATTCCAAGCTTCCAAAGATGATGTGCACTTACCAACTTCCTTGAGAAGTTCATTGGTAACATTCATCTTTATCATGTGTAGAGCCTTCTTGGCCCTCTTGTCATACCTCAATTGATCTTGTTGTGTTGCTGGTCTCTCCTCCAAACCTACAACAATATCCAAAACATCATTCATCTCAAGAAGTGACTCCATCCTCACTTTCTATAATGAATAGTTATTTGAGGTAAGCCTATCATTGGCTTCCAACATGACTCCAATTGAGGTTGCCATATAGCAATGACCTGATCTTCTCTTTCAACCTGCTTCAATGCACAAAGCACTCCTTTGAACAACAACAAATGCTTTCAAAATAAATCACCAAGATTTGAAACTATCTCTCAAATTCTCTTCTAGCACTTATCCAAGCAAATCAACACATAGAATCATGGAATCTTGATCAACCTATGATTTATCCTCAATCTAATGACTTTTGCCACTTCCTAAGATTGAAATACACTCAAATGAAGTCCAGCAACCTCACTATCTAGAGATCCAATCAAAATTAGGGTTTTGACAAAATCACAAAAAATTGACTATTCCAAATCTACATGCAAATGCTGAAAATTTGATATGCAATCTATAAGCCACCACTTAGGCTGAACCAATGATCCAAAAATCAGCCAAATCCAGCATGTGAATTCAAAAAACGGAATTGAACAAGTATATTGACCTATTTAGTGTTGTGATCTTTTGGTGTAGAATCCTCTCTAGCATGCTCTAGACTTGATATCTTCACCAAATCATTGATAGATTTGATTTCCTCCTTCATAACCTGAAACACAAGCTCTGATACCATGTGAAAGATTTCAGATCCTTAAGATCCAATCTACTTGAATGATCTTTGGTTAGAAAGAGAAATACACTACCAATTTTACCAATGTAGAAAAATCAGCATCTACACACAATTTGAGATGCAAACACTAATAGAACTTGATCAAACTTGAATGAAATGATTATGTACTGTTGTTGTCCATACAAAACCAACAAGCTATTGTATTTCACAGTGTGGATCCAAAAATAACAAATATAGATCATTTTACACATAGAATTGCAAGCAATCACCAAGATAGTGCACCAATGGATAGTAGAACCCAAGAGAACCATGTATAAGCATGAAATGAGATAGAGAAGAGAGAAGATGACTCTCTCCACAAGTTACATCCTTTTATAGCAGGTCCAAACCCTATTTGGCCACTTGGATTTCCCACCAAAATGCTAACCCTACCAATTTTGGGTCTAGATTCAATGTACCCAACTTATTCAAATTGAATCTACTCAAACTCGCATTCTATCTTTCCCACACTTTCAAAAAGTGTTTATTCAAATGAAATTTAGACTAATAAACTTTGAAAAGTCAATCTCTAAGTCTAAAACAAGTTTTGGCCTCAATATGCCAAATATGGAAATATTGCAAAATGTGATGAAACTAGTTGAATCTTTCACAGAAACTACCAAAAGTTTTTTTGGTCAGAAGCATGCAGTACGGCAGTCTATCTTCAAAATAGAAGTCCTACCATTGCCATACCAAAGATAACACCTTAGGAGACATTCACGAAGAAGAAGCCAAAGGTGAACCACTTGCAAATCTTTGGATGTAAGGCCTTTGTACACATTCCTAAGAAAGAGAGTTGATGTAAAAGCTATCAAGTGTATATTCCTAGGATATGATGATCATGTGAAGGGCTATAGATGTTTTAATCTAGTGGAAAACAAAATCCATGTAAGTCGTGATGTTATCGTTGATGAATCCAAGATGTATGAAGATGAGGATGCTGAGAAGATAGACACATCTAGTGGGAAAGATGGTATAGTGAGGATACCTCCTGATGATGATCCATTTATTGACTTTCCAAGTGATGAACATGAGGATACATCTCAAGATACTACTACTCAACCTCTAGAGACAGGTTGGAGAGGTAGAGACAAACCTTTTGGTGCAAGAAGGATTGAAGTTGCAGATGACAAACGCAAGGAGAAGGATGTACCGTGGGATACATTTTCACCATGAAGCCGATCACCTGACAGGAAGCTCCCTAATTTTTTTGAGAGATTGTTGGAGAGCCGCGACATGGATGACTTTCCAGGATCATCTAGCCAGGGAGAGCTACGAAGGTCAACAAGAGAGAAGACACAACCTAAAAGGTATGAAGCAAATTATGCTCTCTTATCTAGCATTATTCAAAGCAAAGAACCTTCGACTTATGGTGAAGCAAAGGATGATGACATTTGGGTCAAGGCCATGGGAGAGGAGATAAAGTCAATCGCTAAGCATAGCACATGGGACTTAGTAGAACCACCAATTGGCAAGAAACCCATTGGTTGCAAATGGGTATATAGGACTAAGTACCATGCAAATGAAAGTATTAAGGCACAAGACAAGATTGGTGATCAAAGGGTATGCACAAAGTAAAGGCATTGACTACGAGGAGACCTTTGCGCTAGTATATAAGTGGAATATTCTACGTCTACTTGTTGCTTTAGCTTCACATTTTGGTTGGCCTTTGCATCAGATGGATGTGAAATCTGATTTACTAAATGGTGAGTTAGAAGAAGAGGTGTTCATGGATCAACCTGAAGGCTTTGTAGCGAAAGGACAGGAAAATAAAGTATGTCGCTTGAAGAAAGCGCTTTATGGTCTTAAACAGGCACCACATCGTGGTATAACAAGATTGATGCCTATTTTCGTTCAAAGGGGATGGTGAGAACACATTCTAATCCAAATCTGTATGTCTTATGCTTTGATGGTATGGTTGCTTTGATTGCTCTTTATGTTGATGACTTGATTATCATGGGAAATAATCAAGAGATGATAGACATGATCAAGAAAGACCTCATGGAACAATTTGAGATGGCAGATCTCAGTTTGATGCATTATTGCCTTGGAGGTTTAACATAGGTGAAGTATGTCAAAGAGTTGTTGCACAGGTTTAGGTTGCAAGATTGCAAAGTGTAGCAGCCTTGGTTCACCTGTCACGCATAGATTTCTTCCCAAGGGAATAGTGCTTCCCTTGCAAAATTAGCTTGCAAATCCTACTCTAACCACACCTAGATTAACCACATCTAACTATCCCACCCTACTTTAACCACAAGCATGAGAAGGAAGAATAAATTAGCATGGGGGAGGTGCTTACATCCTATCCTCTCTACTCTCTTAGAAATCATTAACAACATGCAAGTAGAGAGAAGAAACAAATGGAAAGCAAATACAAAATGCAAAAATGTGTGTGTGTGTGTGTGTGTGTGTGTGTGTGTGTGAGAGAGAGAGAGAGAGAGAGAGAGAGAGAGAGAGAGAGAGAGAGAGAGAGAGAGAGAGAGAGAGAGAGAGAGAGAGAGAGAAGCAAGGATGTTCAAATCTCATTTGGGCATAATCTCCTCCTCCTATTAAACATGGAAATATGGTACAAAGGGTGACTTTTTATGGATGGGGAAGGCCCTTGCCCCTTTCTCCTGTTGTTTAATTACAATGGCAAGGATCCTAATCCAAGCCTCCTAAACTAACACAAAATGAATATAGTGCTTCTTTAAGAAAGCACAAGGGCACTCACGTGATTCATGTGAGTTCTAATTTGGGCCCTTTTAGCTTTAATTAACAACTTGACTTAGGGCCTCTAATGTCATTTAGGTCTTTAGTCATTTATTCCTAATTCTACAAGTTCTACAAAACCAAATTGCGTGCTCATTGGGTTGGGCTTATACACACAAGAAGCCAGTGCCCTCGCACTTATTGCTCTACATGTACAATGTACTGTGGTGGGGCCCACTTGGTAAGCTTAGCCAGTAGTACTTTAGTGGTTGGACCCACTAAGTGTCCAACAATATCCCCCACCTAAATAGGTGACGGTCCCATGACACCTGCCTGTGCTTGTTATGGAAAAAGGCTGTCGACACGTTTATTGCGGATGATGGAGTGCGTCAGGAAAAGCGTGGATAAAGATCGCTTACGTAGAACCTGAGGCTTTATTCGATGATGAGGAGCCTATCCTAACTCTTCAAGAAGTGTTTGGGAAGGCTGGTGACGACCAATACTTGCGTAACCGGCTACCGTTGATGGGCGTAGCAAACGGTGTCCCATCCATTGTTTCTAAAGTCACTACCTCTTGCGATAAGATGTCGGTGATGCGATAAGGGCCTTCACCAGTGAACTTCAGCTTTTCTTTGATCGTCTTTGTCTTGTACATGAGGACCAAATCTCCTTTTTGAAGATCTTTCTTGTGAAGACGATGATCATGCCAGGCCTTGCGATGTGCTTTTTCTGCAGCAAGAGCAAGGACTGCTAACAAGCGTGTTCGCACAACTTGTGTAGCGCTTCATGACGAAGGTGGAGCGATCTTGTACCATCCAATCGTTCCACTGTGGCAATGCAAAGATGTCGAAGCTTGGTCGAATGACCCTTGAGCATGTGATTTAGCAATTTTCTTCTTGCCTTGTATATTGTTGTTGGTTGTTGCTACTTCTTTGCTTGTTATCTTATGTTGAGGTTCTTTAACATTCACCACATGGTTCCGAATGTCTTCATCCACTATTGCTATAGCCTCTTCGGGTAAATCGCTCCACTTGATCACCTGATTGTATCTTCGCTTTTGTTGATTTTTCTTTGGTATAGATGCTTTCGGTGGTGGCATCTTGGAGACTCTAGCATGTTGAGATTTCTAAGGTGGTTGAGCTGGTATTTGTTGAACTCCATAACGCGTAGAATCCATGTGGTGTAGGATTTGCTCATCTGTCAGCTCAACTTCCTCATCATAGGACAATGCATGTTGCCAAGGAACTAAATCATCTTCGACAGGTTCCGAAATAGGTTTCGGTGACAGCTATGCTACGTTTATCATGTTCACCCCATATGAGATAGGCGTGTCAAGGGTGGATCCTCTCGGTGGTGATTTGCTGGGTTGTGAATCTGAATCTGGATCTGGATGACATGTATGCCCAGCCATACAATCAATAGTTGCCAATGCATCCGTCCACAACACGGTATCTGTTTGTGAATCATAATGAACACCCATTGAAGCTTTCGGACGATCAATGCTATCGTCCGTTGTGGAAAAAGTGTCATCAGCTTTGGGTGGTATAGGCTTCACTGCCCATGTGGAGGGATCCACCTTTACTGCCCTCTCTCTATTCTCAAATGTGATTCTGCCAGTCTCCCAATCATGAACTACTTGTGCAATTCGCAATCAGGGTCGTCCCAACAAAACTCGATAGGCAGTGGGTGTTTCAGGAATGTCCATCACCACAAATGTAATAACAAATTGTACCCCTGCTATCTTGACTAGAATGTCTTCTACAATCCCCTTCGGTCGCACACATGATTGATCAGCCAATTTGATAGTGAACTTGGCAGCTTTCAGGCCTTGTAGATTCCACTTCTCATACAAAGTAGTGGAGATAAGGTTGACACCCGATCCTCCATCTACAACATCAGCTTCTTCTTCGAAGAGTTTGTGCTTGATAGGAAGAGTTATATTGTGCTGCTCACTCTCCCAAGCCGCTCCCACATTCAAAACATTGTTGGCTTCTTCAAAACCGGCGCAAAATAATGGTTCTTTGGAAGTGTCTGATTCAATGTTCAACCAATCTGACAAGACACCCTTTGCTTGAGGTGCAAGTCGAAGGAATTCTCCAATAGAGATGTTCATTTTGCTGGATAAGATGCTCGTCAGTAGTTCTGTCCTTGGAGCTTCAGGTTCTGTCATATGGAATGGTTCTTCCCAATGGTGTAGTCGCACGTTCACATCTGATCTGTGTGGTGAACCTTGCGATGCGTTCGCTTGTTGATCTCTTTCTGGTGTAGTGTCTTGAGGAGCTGTCGGTTGATGTGCAGCTTGAGCAGCTTCCTCCGTTTGTGTTTCTTTATCCAATGCTTGATCTTCTGGTATCGTTTTTGTTCATCCTTCACATTCGGATAAGGTGATCTCGCTCATCTTGATGTTGAAGGTTGATCAGTTGGCACTGATATAGAGTGCGGTGATGATGGAGCTACCTCCTTGCGCTTTTGTGCTCGCGTAACAACTAACACTGGAACATTACAATAGGGAAGTCTCCTTGGTATAGTTGAGTGTTGAGTTGTGCTTGGGTCTGCTGATTGAACTGCAATCCAATTCAATGGTGCACTGGTGCTAGCTCTCAATGGACAATTCTTGTAGCAATGTCCATATCCACACTCGCGACAGAAGAGCGTATAAATTCATTTGTTTGGACATTTGGCAATCCTATGTCCTTCTTCGCATCCATAACATCCATATAATCTGCCCCCTTGGCGTTGTGGTTGTGCAGCGTATGTGGCATAGTACTCATTAATAACAGGGTCGATGAATGGTTCATCATGTCCATACCATTGTTGCATTTCCTGTTGGAAAAATGTTTCAGCTTCTGCCGTCGTGAGATTCACTTGGGCTGCTTGAGGATTATTTGGTCCTGGTGGTGCTGGTAGTGCCATTCTTTGTTGTTGAGGGTCTGGTCCAAGCCTTGTTGCTGCATTAGGTGCTCCTTGATGGTAAGCATAAGAGGTCTGGAATTGAGCTCTCTTTTGTTGTATGATCCATGGGTTGTAGGGGAAATACGCAGTGTCATGCGAGGACGCATTGCACAGATGGCAATATCTGTGCGTTAGTTTCAAATTCTGCTTCAGTACTAGACACTCATTGGAAGTGTGATTCTGAGTACAAATGGAAAACCAAACATTGTCCCATCGAGGATACTGCTGTTGATAAGGATCTGGTTGTGGTGCTGCAGTATTCTGAAGAGCCTTTAGTTTTTTGTCAAACTGGGCTGTGAGCTGCTCCATCTGCTACTTGTGTAACTTCGTGATCTATTCCATCAGCGATTCGTTGGACAAGCTCATAGAGGCTGAGGTCGATGCAATTGAAGGAGTCAAAGCATGAAGAGATGTAGTTCCTGGTGTAGAATCATCATCTGATTCTTCATTTTCTTCTCTCATTGCGTCTTCCATAGCTTCGTGCAATGTGGCATATTGCTCCCATCTTTTCAGCTCTCGTCGGATGCTTCTAGGTAGTCCCGCTAGGAACCACATAATGACCGCATGATCAGGAGTAAGCTCCGCTATGGAGCCAGATTTAAAATTTTGACGAATCATCAAACTTTTCAATATTTCTGTGATGCTACAGATTTAAAGGGGAGGCAAGCTAGATGGGTTGAGTTGATGCAAATCTTGGACTTTTCTATACATTATTGTAAAGGAAGTCAAAATACTCTAGCCGATGCTTTGAGTCGTTTACCAGTTATTAATCAGTTATGCTTTACTATAATAGAACCGGAGTTGTTTCAGTCTCTCCAAGGACTATATGAGTCCGATCCTTTTTTCGGAAAGTATTGGCAACAAGTACTTTCTGGGGTCGATTCAGGTATGCAAGATTCGTCGAATCAGAGAAAGCTTGAAATGGATTTTGCTATTTAAAGCAAGATTTTGTTTCATAAAGGCAAGGTGTGTGTACCAGAGAATGACACAGTAAGTGCCCAAATCTTGCATGAGTGTCATGATAGTCCATGCGCAGGACATCCGGGTATACAAAGAACACTTGACTTAGTTCGATGACAATTTTTGGTGGCCTAAGATGAAAAGTCAAGTAGAGGCCTATGTACTTAAATGTGCTAAGTGCCAGTCAAATAAAGCAGAGAGGCTAAAAGCTAGTGGCCTATTACATCATTTAGATATTCTTATCGGAAAGTGAGAAAGTATATCTATGGATTTTGTGGTCGGCGGGCTTCCACGTACAGGGAAGGGCCACGATTCGGTTTGGGTCATTGTTGATAGACTTACGAAGTTTGCTCAACAAAAACTAATGTTAAAGCTCCAGAACTAGCTCAACTATTTTTTGAGAAGCTTTTTCGACTATATGGGCTGCCTTGCGATATTGTTAGTGACCGTGACCCAAAATTCACTGGGAATTTTTGGCAAGCAATACTTGAAAAGCTGGAAATGATTTTAAGTATGAGTTCTACATATCATCCGGAATCAGACGATCAAACGGAAGGATGATGGAGGATATGCTGTGAGCATATGTGGGCCATCGTTAGTCTGATTGGAAAAATTGCCTTCCACTGGTGGAATTTGCATATAATAGTGCAAAACATTCAATGACCGGATTTATCCCTTTCATGCTTATGTATGGTTATCAACCTCGATCACCGATTAGTATTGGCATGAATAACTTAGGGTGCAAGTCGCAGCTGATTTCCTTGCGGATATGCAAGAAATGTTACAGTTGGCTAAAGATAGCATAAGAAGTGTTGATCTATCTCGAAAGCACAAGGTATTCTTGGTCAACGACTGGGTATTTTTTTAGGGTTCCTAGTCACTCTAGAGGCTTGAAAACTATTAAGTGTGCAAAGTTGGCGCCTAGGTGTTGGAGTCCTTTTAAGGTTATCCAAGTGATAAACAAGGTCGCATACAAACTAGACCTTTCAGCTAATGTTGGAATTCATCCTGTTTTCCACGTTAGTAAGTTGAAACCCTCGTTGGAGATTGGAAAAACCTTGGTCCTTGTGAAAAATCTAGTGGAGCTTCTTTGTGATGAGTCCGCGAGTGGACCATCTGAACCCGAGGCGATTGTTAATAGTCGGCAGATAACTCAAAGAAATAGAGTGCTTCGAGAATTCTTAGACAGGTGGAGGGGCAAATCAGAAGAAGAGGATACCTGGGAAAAGGAGGCTGATCTCTAGAAGAATTTTTCAATTTTTTTCCTAAAAGGAAAGATTTAAGTTTAGGGGGAAGGAATGTTGCATACCTATGTAACTAGCAGTACTTCAGTGACCCCTATATGTCCATTTAGTGTTGGGGGCTAAATGGCAAGTTACCCTTGGATAAGGGGTACCCTTAGGATTAAGGGTAGGTGCCTTTGGATAAGGACATGCAAGTGATTATACCTTGGTCGGAGGTATGGAATCAAGTTACCCTTGGATAAGGAGTACCCTTAGGATTAAGGATATGTGCCTTTAGATTAAGGTACTGGTGTCCTTGGATAAGGACAGGTAGGTGTCTATGCCTTGGTCGGAGGTATGGAACCTAGTAAAGTGCTAGAAAGTCATTACCATGGGTGTTTTGGCTATTTTTCTAAATCTTGGGTCTCAACCTTGAACCATATCACTCTATTGGTCTTGGACCAAAGTATACAAGCACAACTTGGGCAATGGGACCTAGTGGGAGGGCGCACTTCCAAGGTGTCCATTGAGTTTCCAACTCCCACAAGAAAGGTGTTCAAAGAGTCATCGGTTATGGAAGAAGTCTCTTAACTTTCCATAAGCCTATGAAGGTTCTTTAACTCCCCTAGGCCTCTCTCTTTCTCATTGGTTGTGCATGGAACTCCATAGTGTATTGGAGGGTGCCATTTGCCATCTATATGAGGGGAGGAGGGCGCCCATAGGGAGGGGAAGAGATCTCTTTTGTTTGCTATGCTTATGCTCTAGTGTGGCTACTAGTGTATAGAGTGTTTTCTTGTGTGTAGTATGCTTAGGGTTTGGATCTTGCTTATGGTATGGGACATAAGTAGGGTTTGGATCTTGAGTATTCTATGGTTTGTGGTGGTATGCTTGTGATTAGTTATTGGTTAGCAAGGGGGTGCTAGATTAGCCAAGTTGCAGGATTGCATGTGCTAGCTAGCTATGGTTGGGTGGTGAATACTTGAGGCCACTTGTCATCTACCTTTGTGATTAAGGTTAGGGACACAGGTGAAGGAGAGATCCATGGAGGCTTGAAGATCCATGGAGGCTTGAAGATCCTTACTTGCAAGTGGAGACATCCTAGCTTGGAGTTGGGGAGCATCTAATTGGAGCTTGCAGGTTACTTGGAGGACCTTTGGAGGCACTGGATTTGGAGGACTTCTTGACTTCATTTGTAAAAAAAAAAACCTCAAAAAATAGTGATCCAATCAAAATTAGGGTTTTGACACAATCACAAAAAAAATTGATTATTTCAAATTCTACATTCAATTGTTTAAAACTTGATATAGAATCTTGTAGCCGACATTGAGACTTTCCTAATGCATAAAAAATCGGCCAAATCTAATAAACCACTTGTGAAATCGGAACTGATGAAGTTCATAAACCTAATTTGAGTTTTGACCTGCAAAAGATCACTTCTACATATGCATAATACTTGATAGTCTAGCATGCTCTAGACATAGAAACTCCTCCAAATCCTTGATGAATGTGACTGCTCCTTTCATAACTTGCAACACAAGCTCTGATACCATGTGAAGAATCATTTAAGATCCATTAGCATCTATTGATCTTTGGTTAGAAAGACAATACAAAACTCATCCATGCCAATGTAGAAAACCAGCATCTACTCTAGATCTTGATCATACATCAAACATCAGATAACATGAAGTTGTTTTCCATATAAAAATAGTAAGCTATTATATTTTACACATGTGGATCCGAATATAGCATAAAATGAGCATTCTATACACAAGATTGCAAGATATCACCAAGATAGTGCACCGATGGATAGATGAACCCAAGAGAATTCATGTATAAGCACGAAATGAGATGGAAGTACATAGTCAATCGAATGATGAGCTTTCTTTGCCCTCTTGTCATACCTCAATTGATCTTGTGGTGTCAAAGATCTCTCCACACCTACAACAATATCCATCAAATCATTCATCTCAAGCGAAGATCCATCCTCACCTCCCAAGTAGAATAATTTGTTGAGATAAGCCTATCATTGCCTTTCAACGTGAAGCCACTTGAGGCTACCATGTTGCAATGATCTGATTCTCTCTTTGAACTTGTTCCAATTCACTAAGCACTCCCTTGAAAATCAACAAATGAAACTCGAGAAGAAATCACAAATAATGATGGAAACAATGTAGCCTCTCCTTTTTCTCTTTCTAGCAACTCCTAGCACATAGAATCTTGATTTCTTGATCATAAATAGATCTAAACACAATATGATGAACTTTTGCCAACACCTAAGATTGAAACACACTCTTGCAAAATTCCAGTAACTTAAAATCAAGAGATCCTATCAAATTTAGGATTTTTCCAAAAATGCAAAATATTGAATCAAGCAAAATCTACATGCAAACTGTAGAATCTAGATATCTGATCTAATAGAATGTAGCATCCACAACCACAAGCAATTTTTGTCTCCACATTCCAATAAGTGGTTTCAAAAATCAGCCATCTACAAGTATTTTGACCTAAAATGATTTTAAGATCACAAAGATCCAAAGTCTATACTTGAAACTACAAGATTTGAGCTAGGACACCTCCAAATCCCAAGCAAAATGCCATAACAAAAGCATCATTTGAATTTTGTTCATAGACACCATCTTCATCAAGAGTTAGATTGGTTTGCTTCTCACCTCGATCTCTCTTCTTCTTGAAGCAATTCCTTTGACTCCACAATAGAAACATTTTAGCTTGGATCTATCTTTCTTCTTGTCAACAAAAGTAGAAGGCTCACCTTGATCTTGACCCTTTGACCACTTGCCTTAGCCTTTGCCCTTGAACTTGCCCCTTGAGAACATAACCTCCTCCTCTCCAACTTGAGAAATGGAAGTAGATCCTCCTCTTGATAGAAGCCTAAACTCTTCATCCACCAAAATCTCCTTGCAAATCCACCATACTTGGCAAAGTATTTTGAATAGCAAAACTTTGAACAAGATTAGCCTAATCATCCAACAAGCCATTAAGAACAGCTTGAACAAGTTTCACATCCTTAATGCTTTCACTAATATATGCAAGTTCATCACTCAAAGTTTTAACTATTGTCGACTTGGACTCATAAACCTTCTTCAAATATTCTCAGGTCTCACTTGATGTTGTGCACTTACCAACTTCCTTGAGAAGTTCATTAGTCACATTCATCTTGATCACATGTAAAGCTTTCTTTGCCCTCTTGTCATATCTCAATTGATCTTGTGGTGTCAAAGATCTCTCCTCCACACCTACAACAATATCCATCAAATCATTCATCTCAAGCAAAGATTCCATCCTCACCTTCCAAGTAGAATATTTTGTTGAGGTAAGTCTATCATTACCTTCCAACGTGAAGCCACTTGAGGCTGCCATGTTGCAATGATCTGGTCCTCTCTTTGAATTTGTTCCAATGCACTAAGCACTCCCTTGAAAATCAACAAATGAAACTCAAGATGAAATCACAAAACACACTCTTGAAAATTTTCAGTAATTTAAAATCAAGAGATCCTATCAAATTTAGGGTTTCTCCAAAAATGCAAAATATTTAATCAAGCAAAATCTACATGCAAAATGCAAAATCTAGATATCTCATCTAATAGAATGTAGCATCCAGAATCACAAGCAATTTAAAAAATTAGCCATCTACAAGTATTTTGACCTAAAATAATTTTAAGATCACAAAGATCTAAACTCTATACTTGAAACTACAAGATTTGAACTAGAACACCTCCAAATCCCAAGCAAGATGACATAACAAAAGCATCATTGAAACTTTGTTCATAGACACCATTTTCATCAAGAGTTAGATTGGTTTGCTTCTCACCTTGATCTCTCTTCTTCTTGAAGCAATTCCTTTGAATCCACAATAGAAACATTTTAGCTTGGATCCATCTTTATTCTTGCCAACAAAAGTAGAAGGCTCACTTTGATCTTGCTCTTTTGACCATTTGCTTTTGCCTTTCCCCTTGAACTTTTGCCTTTGGAGAACATAGCTTCCTCCTCCCCAATTTGAGATGCATAAGTAGATCCTCCTCTTGATAGAAGTCTAAACTCCTCATTCACCAAGATTTCTTGCAAATCCTCCATACTTGGCAATGTCTTTTGAATAGCAAAACTTTGCACCAAATTAGCATGATCATTCAACAAGCCATTAAGAACAACTTGAACAAGCTCCACATCCTTAACTTTCACTAATGCATGCTAGTTCATCTTTTACAAGTAGGGGTGAGAAAGTCCTCCAAATCCAAGGTAGAGCTCCAAATGTCTTCCAAGCAACCTGCAAGCTTCAAGATGCTCCCCAACTCCAAGCTAGGATGCCTCCACCTGCAAGTAAGGATCTGCAAGCCTCCAAAGATCTCTCCTCCACTTGTGTCCCTACTCTTTAAACACAAAAATAGATAACAAGTTGGCCTCAAGTATTCACCAACCAACCATAGCTAGATCCAAGCTCCAAGCAAGACCTATCTAGCACCCTCTTGCTAACCATAAACAAATCACAATCATACCACAACACTCTATAGCATTTTCAAAATCCAAACCCTACTTATGTCCCATACCATAAGCAAGATCCAAACCCTAAGCATACTACCACAAGAAAGCACTCTACACACTAGTAGCAACACTAGAGCATAAGCAAAGCAAACAAGAGAGATCTCCCCCTCCCAATGGGTGCCCTACTACCCTCATATAGATGGCCCATGGACCCCTCCAATGCACTATGGAGTTCCATGCTCATCCAATGAGAGAGAGAGAAGCTAGGGGAGTTGAAGAATCTCCAAGAGCCTCCATAGGCTTATGGAATGTCAAGAGACTCCTTCCATAACCTATGACTCTTTGAATGCCTTTCTTGTGCGAGTTGAAAACTCATGGACCCTTTGGGAGGGCGCCCTTCTACTAGGTCCCAATCCCAAGTTGTGCAAGTATACTTTGGTCCTAGACCAATAAAGTGATATGGTTCAAGGTTGAGGCCCAAGGTTTAGAAAAATAGTCATCCAATGACTTTCTAACACCTCTCTAGGTTCCATACCTCCATCCAAGGCATAGATACCTACCTGTCCTTAACCAAGGACACTAGTATCTTAGTCTAAGACACCTATCCTTAATACTAAGGGTATTCCTTATCCAAGGGTCACGTGACTCCATACCTCCGACTAAGGTATAATCACTTGTCTGTCCTTATCCAAGGGCACATACCCTTAATCCTAAGGGTACCTTGCCATTTAGCCCCCAACACTAAATGGACAAATAGGGGTCTGAAGTACTGCTAGTTACATAGGTATGTAACATCATCACTCAAATCTTTAATTCTCAAAACAAAAGCATGAGCACCTTCATCCTTCTTTTGAAGACTTTGAAAATTTTACCTCCTTAGGTTTAGAACCCTAGATGTAGACTTGGACTCATAAACCTTCTTCAAAGATTCCCAAGCCTCACTTGATGTTGTGCACTTACCAACTTCCTTGAGATTTTCATTAGTCACATTCATCTTGAGCTTTCTTTTCCCTCTTGTCATACCTCAATTGTTCTTGAGGTGCCAAAGGTCTCTCCTCCACACCTACAACAATATCCATCGAATCATTCATCTCAAGCAAAGATTCCATCCTCACCTTCCAAGCAGAATAATTTGTTGAGGTAAGCCTATCATTGCCTTCCAACATTAAGCCACTTGAGATTCCCATGTTGCAATGATTTGATCTTCCCTTTGAACCTGTTCCAATGCATTTTGCACTCTCTTGAAAATCAATAAATGAAACTCAAGAAGAAATCACAAAGATTTGGAAATAATCTAGCCTCTCATTTTCTCTCTCTAGCAAATCCTAGCACATAGAATGTTGATTTCTTGATCACAATAGATCTAAACACAATATGATGAACTTTTGCCAACACCTAAGATTGAAACACACTCTTGAAAAAGTCCATCAACTTAAAATCAAGAGATCCTATCAATTTAGGGTTCTTCCAAAAATGCAAAATATTGAATCAAGCAAAATCTATATGCAAAACCTAGAAACTCAATATATCATCTAGAAGAATATAGCATCCACAATATTGGACATCTATTATTATGATACGTCGGTTGGTTTGAATTCGTAACGTTTCCTTTTAGTAATGAATGCACTTGGGTTATTTCAACAATATATGAATGATATTTCTCGTCCATACCTGGGTCGATACCTAGTGGTATTCATTTCATCTACAATGAATCCTAAGGAACAAGGGAAAATTCAATGGTTTGAAGTATTTTTTGAAATTGGTTAAAGATCCGATTCTATATTTGGATATAGGATAGTCAGTTCATCTTTTTTGTTTTTTGGTGAACAGATCTAGAAGCAAAAGACTTCTTGGAGAGAAAGCTAATGGTATGGGACATCAGTGATTCCAAAGGAGAATTATTGTGCAAGAGTGATCTGTAGAACAATGGTTAGTAATTACGGTAATGGTAATGCTAACAGGTGAAACCATTAGTTATTCTGTTCAGGGTATTTGAGGAGATTATGAGATATAGATCTGGATCCCTAATGGTATCTCATAGTTTACAAATTCGAAGCCCTTAAAGTTATTTCTTACCTTTAAAAGCCCTTAGTTCTTTTGAATTTCTTGAATATAGACATAAGATGAAATTCATATAATCCTTCCAGTGTGAAAATTATTTATTTTGTGTGAGACTGTTATTATCATGTAAATTACTACTTATATGGTTAAGACTTGGAGTTTGAGATATTTCAAGATAATTGTATTTCAATTTCTTAAACCCAAATTGTCTCTTATGCATAGATAGATCTCAAATAGATGATGGTTACCATCACTCTGGTTGGGAATGTTTGGTAGAAAAGTCCTATGTATAATAGAGTGAATCCTTTTTGGAAGGCACTTATTATTGACTTTTCATGATTCAGATATTTTCATGTATCATATCTCTAGCTAATTTTCAAAAGAAATTTAGGAATTTCTTTAAAAAGGAGAGGTGAAGTGATGAGTAAGATTCTATTGAAGAACCTATCAGTTGTACAGTTTTAGAATAAGCGAAATTCTCTAGGGATTATGTGGAACAATCTGGAACTAGAGGTGGTTTGATATTTGAATTCATTATAAGTAGTAAGATCGAAAGCTAGTAGTCACAGTTGGTAGGGAATATAGGAGTAAGTTTGATCATGGAGTGTCGATATTGGATCAACCAAATCTTAGTGGATACTAGAATCAGGAAAAATGTTGACTAAATGGGAGAAATTTGGTGATAAGAAATAAGATTGGATTGGAAAACTCGTGAGAGAGAATGTGTTCTTAGTCTCAGAGATTTCCCAGATATGTTATTTACTCGAGAGAAATAGAATTCCTTGGTAGCTGAGTTACAAGATTCTCAATGAGATATGAGAGTAACATATGCAGATTTCGGAGGAATATGCCAAATAAGGACATGTGTATGTATTGGGTCAAAGTGAGATTGTTCTCATTTGTGCATGATTAATCTTGTTTGGATCTACTATGTATTCTTGGTTACTAGGGTTATTTAATGCACTTAATCTAGTCGATAAACATAGGCATATGATCAAGTAGTGTGATGGACAATTACTTGTAGAGTTAACAGATCTTGTTATGCAAGATTTACTTGTTAACTTTAAACTGATTTGGATAAGGATAAAAAAAAAATTTCTTTTACAAAGGATTTTTATTTTTTTTTTGGTTTTTCTCTGATTTTTTGAAATCCGTTGGAAACTAACTCTCGCAGGCTTCTATGCAGGTCTGGAACAATGTCCTGGAGCTATTGCCAGTCATGAGAGAGTTACTTATCACTGGTTTTAGAGAAATGTGATTTTAGCCCCCTTTTTTCCTCCAAAATGCATATTTGGGTGTTTTTTGTAATTTTTTTATGGTTGTGATAAAATGCCAAGCCTTTAGAGGCTGTTTTAGGTCTCCACTACCTCTCCACGCCTCTTCCGCTAGCTCTCAACAATCCAATCACATCAAAACAAGCAAAACAAGCCTAAACTACTCCCAAATCCACCAGGACGTATGGAGGTAGTGCATGGTGTTTGATGGCTATAAATGCATGTATAGGAGATCAAAAGCAATTGGTTGAGAGGAATATTTCTAGGCCATTGGGTCTTATATGTACCTCTAGGAACTCTCCTTATTTCTTACCTATTTTCCAGTTCCAGTTGTCAAGATTTTTTCATCTAGTGTATTCAGTCATTGTGGTTCGGGGAGTAGGTAATTGGGATTTGTTTCTCGACTTTTAGCTAGATGGGCATTTTGGCTCCATAGTAGTCCTTTTGGTGCATGCAACAACTAGAGGATCTACACTTGGCGATCCTTACACTTACCACAACAAATATCATCACCAAAGTAATACAAATGCACAATCTCATAAAATGTTCTGCATTTTTTCTCATCTACCCCATTTGGAAGTATGTTGAGCTTGAAAATTGGTTACTTCTTGTGCTACAATTGTTTGAAAACATGGTGCAAAGATCACTATCATGGAGAGTTTTTCCCTTTGTGTTGCTTTGACTCTTCATCATCTCCTTGATTAAGACCTACTTCCAACACATAAACTTGGCTTTTAGATTGCCATTCCAAATGAACTTGCTACTTCCTATGCAACAACCACATGCCAAAGGTATGTCCTCTCTAGTACTTCTCTTTTTGTCACAAATACATGCTGAAGATACATCCTCTTTAGAATTTTTTCACTTTTTCAGAACTCAATACATCATTTTTGTCATAATAACATACTAAAGGTACATCCTCTTTAGTATTATGGCTCAATGAAGAACCAAGCATAAATCCATCCACTCCTTCATGCAATCACATTAGAGGTAATCCCTCTCTAAAATAAATTAATTTTTTCAAAGATGGCAAAGATGGAATATAAGCCAAAACATCATCAATCAAAATATTTCTTGACATCTTGAGCTAAAACAAGATCAAACCAAGAGTCTATATAGAATTCTCCTTCATGATCATCCATACTTTGACCATTTCTTGAAACATATAGACCATTTACCTTGCTTGTGTTACCATCTCTGCTTGAAGTATCACAACTTCTTGCTTGCTACAAAAATACTATATTTGACCCAAAAATGTGCTCTAATGATACTTTTGGTTGTAAGTTTGAGAGCTTTGAAGGGGATTAATAAATCGTTTGTACTCCTCTTAGACCCCTCTCAAGTTAATAATTAGGCCCCTGCTTAGCAAGTCTACATCGGCAAGGCTACTCCAATTTTGGTCCAAAGCATTTACATTGCCATTTTGTACTTCATTTTTTAGGGCAAAAATGCTTTAAGCAGGGGTAGTGTCATGTGCTAGGCTTAGCACATTAGCTAATGATACTTTTGATTGTAAGTTTGAGGGCTTTGAAGGGGATTATTATATCATTTGTAGCCCTCTTAGATCCCTCCATGTTAATAATTAGGCCATTATGAGATAAGAGTGGTAGGTGGGAGATAACAATGGTAGGTGAACTTTTAGAGAGAGTTAACTTGTGGTGGTTCTCTTTAAGTAAACCCACTTTACCATAGATCATCATGTTCTAGGCTCATTCAAAATGATGTGAGTTTCTACTCCTCCATTGTGAATATGAGCTATCGGGCTCTTTCTAGCTATGGTTTCATGTGCCACTATCCCACATGATGTCTTTCTTGATGATATTCTCATGTTCTTTTGGCATTCAATGCTGATCCGCATTCCAACTTCTAAGAAAATTCTGTTGTTGAGAGAAGTTGTTGCAGATCCGAAAATAGCAGAGAAGAGCCAGTATACCACCAGTTTAAAAGATCTGCAAGAATTCAACTAATTGGAAGTTGCTGAGTCAGATCCACAAGCAAAACAAAACTCCAACAGCAAAGTTCAACCACAGTGCTGCAAGAAATCTGTTAAAAGAAACTATTACTTGCACATTCAAGAACTTCAAACAATCATTGATAGGCTTCTGCTACTCACCAACATGTGCAGCCAAGGATTGAAGATCCTCTAAAATGCATCCTTGAATCACCATACTGGTCTTGGTGCAGGTTTTACATGCCACCCTGCTGTCAAGACCTCGTGCAAGGCAAGCATCAAGTTCATCGTCAGAAATCTGAAAAAAAATGTCTCCATTTCAACCATAACTCTTGCACGTCGGGGATGTCACACAGTGCCGGCATAAAAAACTGCTCACGGAGCGTCATCTCCTGCAAATCCCGCCTTCACTATGCCCGATCCATTGTCACATACAAGTGGCTGAATCTGCCATTGGAACTTATGTATCCAGCCGAAATGGTCTCTTCCAAATGAAGATCAAAGGCAACGCAATCAGCAACAAGATCTGAAAGATCCAACACCTTCCTCTCTCTCTCTCTCTCTTGCAGGCAGAGATCGTGATCCAGTTCTCTTTCTCTCTATTGCAACCACGAGGCCAGATCCATTTTCACAAACAGGGGGCTGCACATCCTTAGCGTCAGCCATTATTCACAGAATGTATACCAGCGCAATAGCATATGTGGCATAAGTGTCTGAGTTCTCGTTTCTACCTGTCCTTGCTCCTCGATGCAGCAGTGACAGTAGCGATCTCCGCGTGGCAGTAGCGGCAACAACACCCTCCTGCGATTCTGTAGCATCTACGCCTAGATTATACTGTAACAAGAGCAATGATCTGTAAAAATGCAACTAAAATGTATTTCCAGTCTTTGTTTTTCTTTGAACAAGTATCTCAGTGCTTGCATTCAGTTCTGAAATCAGAAACAATCATTGATCCGCAGCTCGGCTCCATGATTCACAGCAGCAGTTGCAGCGACCTCTCTCTGTTTGCATTCAGCTTCTATCTGATCTGCTGAGTCTAAGGTTGAACAACGGGCTGTTGAGATGCGGCATCCACAATGTCTTTAGGGTTTCATAAGGAGCGTGAGAGGCTTAGGACGTTTTTTCTTTTTGATGCAACTTGCAAATTTTTAGGAGTGATATAGGCCTTTTACATTTTGACATTTACTTAAATTTTTATTTCAAGTTTTCTTTCAGATCTTAAGCTTTGAAAGTTGTTTTTATAGAAAAAAAATACAAGAGTGAGACTTAAGTATATCAAATTAGAATACCTTCAGAATTTTGTAGTGGGCACTTGGAATCATTTTTACTTCACTTAGTTAATTTAGGCTAAGCCATTTTTGTTTGAGTATTAAAATTCTTGGGGAGAGGAGTAGAATAGAAATTTGATTTTACTTTTATCACTAAGTGATTTTTGCTTAGGTTTTTTTTAGATGGATTCAAACTATGAGCACAAGTGTGATTATGATTCCACCTTCTATGAAGATTGTTTGGAAGCTGTCAAGCAAATGAAATTAATGGGCAAAACCGAAGAAGAAGTTCAAAATTCATGGAAACAAATGTACTTGAAAAAAATGGGAAAATACAAAGAAATGGCTTAAGCATTGGAAAGAAGAGGGAACACTTAACTCCTTGTGTGAATCTATTTCATATATCCAGCACCTTGTACAAGAGGAGTTGGTTCCATATAAACAACTTGGCCATTCTAAGGAAAGATTTGAGAACATCAAAATCATATTTGCAACATTACAAAACCTTAGTGTTGAGCCCAAATCTGTGTTTCTTGAAGTATTTGAGAATCTTCAAGAAGGGTCTAACTTTGATCAAGACACAAATCCCAATCACAACCAATATGTTATCTTATTCCCAACCTTGAATTCCATCAAGTATAACATCATTATCTTTGAAGATTCATGTACACATTCAAAGGACTTCAAGGATATATGTTGGTTGTATGGTAACATACCATATATTCTTATGGTATTGGGATTAATAAGGACATTGATTGTTCTAATGTTTTGGGCAAAGGACAAGGCAACAACATTGGATGTTGAGCCACAAAGAAATGCAATTGGCATTGGATAAATCAACCTTAAGGCAATGGTGTTCGTGAAGAGGTCATCCAAACATTTCTACAAGAAATGATGCGGATCATCAACTTCTTCATCAAGCACTCATCAAGGCTTAGCAAGTCTACATCGGCAAGGCTACTCCAATTTTGGTCAAAGCATTTACATTGCCATTTTGTACTTCATTTTTTAGGGCAAAAATGCTTTAAGCAGGGGTAGTGTCATGTGCTAGGCTTAGCACATTAGCTAATGATACTTTTGATTGTAAGTTTGAGGGCTTTGAAGGGGATTATTATATCATTTGTAGCCCTCTTAGATCCCTCCATGTTAATAATTAGGCCATTATGAGATAACAGTGGTAGGTGGGAGATAAGAATGGTAGGTGAACTTTTAGAGATAGTTAACTTGTGGTGGTTCTCTTTAAGTAAACCCACTTTACCATAGATCATCATGTTCTACGCTCATTCAAAATGATGTGAGTTTCTACTCCTCCATTGTGAATATGAGCTATCGGGCTCTTTCTAGCTATGGTTTCATGTGCCACTATCCCACATGATGTCTTTCTTGATGATATTCTCATGTTCTTTTGGCATTCAATGCTGATCCATTGTAGTTTCCAATGCTCTTACATCGTTTGGTCTTTTCTTTAACATCATGTTGGATAGCTTGTCTTTGAATTGGCATATCTAATTTGGCTTGCTAATTGCTTAGGCATAGGCACCTAACAAACCCCTCCAATGGAACTCATCAAACTTGGATCGAAAGAATCAACACAAGGTACAAGACTAGACATGTTACCTCCAAGGCTAATTATGCCTCCATCAAAGAAAACCAAATCATCACCATTTTTGGGAGTGTATTACTGACATCATTAGTGCTATTGCTTTGATTACAACCACCATGTAGTAGGCCGCATTTGGAAGAGTCTAAAGGTATGGTTAAGTCCTAAATCTCCACCATTCATCAAATCCATGTTCTAGATTGACAATGACCATAGTCTTATGAAATATGTATATGAAACAATAAAAGAATGTCATTTGGACCAACTTGTCCCCCTCCATATAATTTCCAAACATGTGGCCTCCACTTTGACCCTTGGTCAAACTATTTCAATTTTCCATATTTACGCCTCAAGTTGATATTTGCCAATTTGGACTAGTTCTTCACGCTGATTGACACTTTTATCGATTGAGAATATATTTTTAGTAATTTTCTCCATGAATCTCTTTAGTGGTAAATTTTTGTATTTAAATAGAGTCACTACCATATTACATGAACTTTGTGATTTGAGTAATCAAGCATGTACATATTGAAACCTACAAAATGTTCTCAAGACTTTAATCACATCTTGGACACATATGTTGAAATACTCCCAAGTCTACAAACCAATCTTAACAAAGTTGTTAAAAAATGAGATTTGAGGACCATGCAAAGATCTACAACGACCTCCATGCATGCACAAGATGCATCTACAATAGATCAAATTGGATTTTCAAGGGCTATCAAGCTTTGAGTCAAGGCAAGAGCTCATCTACAACAAAAGTTATAATCATCCAAAGAGAAGCTACTTTTTCACATTCACATGAAAAAACAAAGTGAAATTCACTATGAGAGACAAAACAAAGCATGTTGTTCTCGGGTAGAGAGAGAATAGACCAAAAACGTATGTAAATCAAAATTGCACTAACTCTCAACTTCATTATTTGTACAAAGAGGGAGCTCCTCTATATAATGGTTCGAGATCCAAGAGGAGTATAAATCAAGTAAAATGATTGGACCTCTTACATAGCTCCTCTTACTTTGATTGGTCTAGTGACATAAGGACCCTTGACTATGATTGGACCAATTTCATGGATCTTTTGCTTTTGATTGGTCACATGACTTCATGACAACACAAGAAAGTGTCACTAGGTGTAAGAAGCCTAACCTACCTATGAATGTGATGTGAAAACTAGCCAAGGGATCCTTGATAGCATTAAATTCACCAAATTCATGATAGGATATATTTGGTGGAAATCCATTGCCAACTCATTTGATGAGCATTCCACCAATTTGCCACCATTTCCTTTTGTTCCCTCCATGCTTGAAGATGATCTTGGGCTTGAAAGCTCCATTTCCTTGAAAATAGCTACACCATAAAGAGGGAAACTCGAGGCCTCCATGCCTCATAATGACCATGAAGATCAAGATCACAATATAGGCAAAAGTGTTGATTATCAAGCATTCTAGCTTGACTAGTCCACAAACTATGAACCTTTTGCATGATAGGTCTAATATTAAAATAAAAATCTATCTTGATCTTATTGAGGCTACATACTTGTTCAAGGATGTAAGTGTTCTTTTTGGATAATTCACTTAATCTCATGAGAAGTTTACAAATTGCCTCACAAAATGAAAAAACATGATTTTTCATACTATGAATGACTATCTCATTCTTGCTCTTACAAGATCCAAGAGCATACATTTGATGAAACAACCACTTGCTTTCTAAATTATTTAGAACATGTTCTAAGCCATTAATGACATGAAACAAGTCTTTGCATGATACAAAACTAGCATTGCCTCACACATCAAAAATCTATAAAGATCTACAAAAGATCTAGATCACAAATATAGTAATCACATCACACCAAAACCTAGTCAATTGGAAATTAGGCCTTGTCTTGATCACCAAATCCAAAGCACAACAAATTTGCACCAAATCACACCAAATTCAAATCCAATCACCCCTATTGGAGTCCACAAGGACCAATGACTCTAACTCTTTAGAGCTGGAATGGATTTGAAAGAATTTTACTACAAACAATGTCCTAGATCCTTGTCTCTTGACTAGAATTGATAGTATGTTTCAATTTTGGACATAACACTCAAGATCAAGGGCATTAAACCATAAAGATCCAAAAAACACCAGGTGGGCACACTTACCTACCCTCAAACATTGGATCCATATATCAACAAGATACTTCAACAACCCTTGGGGCTGGTATTCTCAATCTACACTTGATGCTCTTTCCAAAGCCTCTTCAACCATAGGATCTCCTTTGTTGTGGATGTTAGTGCCTTGTATTCCGATTTGGTTGAAGATAGAGAAATAGTATCTTGCTTTTTGGAAATCCAAGAACTATGCCATTGCTAAGGAAGGTAACAAAAGCACTTGTGGACCTCCTATCCACCTTATCACCTACAAAATCAGCATCTGAATATGTCCTTAAGGCAAGATTAGATCCATCATATAAAATGACAAAGTTCTTGGTGGCCGAGATGTACCTCAACACCCTTTTTGCATTTTTCCAATGACAAACCAATGTATTTTGCATAGATTGGCTTGGTTTGCCTACACTATAACTTAGATCAGGTCTAGTTATAGTAAGATAGATCAAGGAGCCTACAAGTCTCCTATATAGTGTGATGTCCTCAAAGGATGCTTCATCATCACTATTGGAAACTTTTACATTTTGCTCCATGGGAGTTTCTACTCCTTTACAATCTTTCATTTCAAACTTTTCTAAGATAGAAGAAGCATATTTGGATTGACAAATAAAACTCAAATCCTTGCCTCTTGAAACTTCTATTCCTAATATGAAATGAAGATTACCAAGATGCACCATCTTAAACTCCTTAAAGAATGCTACTTTCACTTCTTGTATACCATCAAGATCATTTCCACTAAGGATAATGTCATCAACATACAAAATGAGAATGATGATTTTACCATCATTAAATCTTAAGTACAAATAAGGATCATAAGCACTTACAACAAACTTAATAGAGTTCAAGAAGGTATTCAACCTAGAGTACCAAGCTCTAGGTGCTTGCTTAAGCCCATAAAGGCTTCTTATCAACAAACACACTTTTTCCTCTTGATCTTCTTTGATGAAGCCCTCGGGTTGCCTCATGAAAATCTCCTCTTCCATATATCCATTGAGAAAAGCATTAGTCACATCAAGTTGAAATAGAGGCCAATTGAAAGTAGTTGCAAGAGAAATAATCAACCTTATGGAAACTAGCTTAGCAACAGGAGCAAAAGTTTCATCAAAATCTACTCCCTTGGTTTGCAAGAACCCCTTTGCCACTAGCCTTGCCTTGTGTTTGTTGATTCTCCCATCTTGATTGTACTTCAATCTATAGATCCATTTGCACTCAAGTGGCTTTCTTCCTTGAGGAAGATCCACAAGCTTCCATGTATGATTCCCCATAAGAGCATCATACTCTTTTTGCATGGCATCCCTCCATTCTTGTGACTCCATAGCTTCTTCAAAGCAACTTGGCTCATCAAACATAGAAGTTAGAAAAGTGTAAGAGGTAAGTGAATGTAGATCTTCCCTTTGTTCACCTTTGTCAACATAGGCGAGCCTTGAGGGCTCGACCTTCCTTCTTGTAGATCTCCTTGGAGTCCTCGGATCTTGAGATGGATCTTCAAGATCTTGATCACATGTAGGCTCCTCCTCAAACCTTACAAGATCCTTGACATAAGATGGATTAGAAGCTTTCTCATTCAACTTGTAGTAGTCACCTTCATCAAAAGTAACATCTCTACTTACTAAAATCTTCTTAGTGATTGGATTATAGACTCTATATCCCTTGCTATTTTCAGCATAACCAACAAAGATCCCTTTAATAGAAGTAAGATCATCCTTTTTTCTTGTATCTAATGCTTGAAAAACATAGCAAGTAGATCCAAAAATTCTTTGATCTTCAAGATTCGGCTTATAGTTCCATGCCTCCTTGGACGAGGTACAAGATGCCACTTCCTTTAGAAGTTTATTACTAACAGTCATTTTCAAGCAATGTAATGCTAGTCTAGCTCTCTTTTTGTACCTCACTTAATCTTGCCCTCCTTGAGGTTCTTCTTCCTCTCCTATGACAAGATCAAACATATCTTGGAGCACAAGTAGTGACTCCATTCTTACTTTCCAAGTTGAATAATTATTAGAATTTAGCCTTTCACTAGTCTCAAGAAGATAGGCTCCAATTGAACCCATTCTATCTAGATGTACTATTCAAAGGCTCTCCCTTATTCCTCTCAGAATTTAGCTAAAATGCTACTCTCTTGAATCTCACTAGACTCGAGAAGCAAGATCTATAATGATCTTGAACTCAAAAAGATTTGGGAAAGTGTATTCTACACAATCTATTCACTTACAACCTTGGATTTGATTTTTGGAAGTGCCAATGCCTTCCTATGGTGTTTAGAATTGGTTTTAGTTTCACTCTTGAACTAAAAAACATAAGCCTCAAACTCTCTCTCAAGGATTTGTAGGTTTAATAAGATTCTAACACCATTCACTCATCGAATCTATAATGGAAACAATGGTTTTTCATAAGCACATCACTAGTTTCACTCTACACAACTTGTGTGAAGCTCAAATATTGAAAAAAACACAAAGTTTTGGTGAAAGTACAACTCCAGCAGCCTCTCACACGTGCGAGAAGTACATCTGAACTTTACACACTAATCTGAATCTCAACATCACAAGTAAACTATTAGAAAAGGTCGCCCTCCTTCAAAGTGAATCTAGCACCAATGCTTTCACCAAAATGAAGATTTTTGGATCATCAACTAAGCGCTTTGACTTGGCTCTGATACCATGTCAAATTTCAGAGTTTAAGGACTGAAATTGATCTACAAATGATCACAAAGAGTGATTGGTAGCTTGGGATCTTGATCTATATCAAGACTAGCTTCCAAATCTAGCTTCTACTTGACAATCTTTGTGATTCCAAGCAAGAACAATAAAAAATGATGATCCACAGCTTCACACGTGTGAAGTACAGCTACTGTACGACCTGATAACAGAGAAATAGTTTACTTATCATTTACTAAGCATTCATCCACAAAGAAAGTGCTTAAGAGAGTAAAAACACAAAGATTGCTTCACAAACCAAGATTTCTCATCATTAGCTCAACAATGGATCCATCATGGATCAAGTACCAAATCACCATAATCTCTCTCTAAGCTGCATCCACTGACGTGTGGCACAGCTCATTGTACTCATCCATATCCACTTTGGATAAGATCTATCAAGTTTGCCACATCATCCATTGGTGGTTTGTGTTGACCTTCTAGATTCCTACAATCTAGGACCTAACTCCTATAATTTAGGAGATGTCATATTAGACTCAAATGAAAGCTAATCAAAATGGATCTGAATATTACAAGTGTCATTTCACACGTGTGGACAAGTCCTCACACGTGTGGATCCACATAGATGTTAAAATACATCAAAAACCATGTGAAAATTGCTTAATTCTAACAGAAAGGTGACTTTTTCTATCTTTCCCCCTATTTTCAATTGTAATATGGTCCTACTGATTGTACTTACTTGAGCAATTCACTGAGATTTGTGATCAGTGATTTGTAATGACTGAAATTATGAAAGGACTGGTTAGGTGCATGTTTGAGAGATAGTAAGGTCCTTTATAAATCATTATCCATAGTCTCTAGAAAAATGCATTGTTTTCTATCTATAATTATGACTATTGTCTATTGTAGATGCTTTGTTTACATGAAATCTTAAACCATTGGTATTTAGTCCATTCTTGTAAGTGTGTTGCGCGACAGTTGTTAGAGAATTCGAAAACATCGGTGGCATTCTAAGTTTAACTCCCTTTTGATTAAAGGCATACATGATGAAGTACAAGTTGCCACTAAATTCACAATATCTCTTGATGATAAATGAAACACGTATGTCAGAGGAGATCCAAACTACGTTCGTGCTACTTGTGAGGCAACTCTAATGAGACTTGATGTGGACTACATTGATCTCTTTTATCAACATCACAACCTTGCCTATTGCTTTTATTGTCTAATATATTTTTACTATTTCTAATAGTGTCTTCTTCTGTAGGATGTATACAAAATGTCTTATGTATATTGGATGAAGAATCCATCGACTTTTCAAAGATACATCTTCGTTGGTGACGATTATATGAAATCGTGAATATTGAAAAGCAAATATCTTGAATATTGATCGTGATTATTGCGAATAATGATCATGAATATTGTGAATACTGATTGTGAATACTCATGCACAACGTGATTATTGTGAATATTGATCGTGAATACTCGTTATTATTCTAAATACTCATGAATACAGACTATGATTATTGTGAATACTCGTGATTATTTGGAATATTTGTGAATATTGATCGTGATTGTTGTGAATGATGATAGTGAATATGATGGAGTCTTTGCCAACATCAAAATTCCAAAATAATGACATATTTCGTGATCAAAATATTAAATTCATTGTAAGAAACTATTATCAAATGAAGATCACCTATTTATTGGCAAAATCATTTCATGCACAATTCTTAATATTTTTTTATTCCAATATGCAATCTTAATTCTATGATTGTAACAAATTTATCTTCTTTTGTGGTAGTGATTGTGACATTGTAAGCTCTTGCAACTTAAAAGCGTTTAAAAAAAACATATAAATCGTCACCATAACTAAACTTAACGATACTCACCTCTTTAGCAAAAAGCTAATAAATGCATTTGTTTGAACCTAAAAGGAAAGTAAGAAAATCTTAGATAATTTCTCATTTTCAATCCAATAATTTCTCGCTTATGGCAAGGCTTTTGTGGTATGATACCACAATGTTCTTACTTTTTAAGTTTTGCACATGAGTTCTTAGACAATGGGGACAAACGTTTTATGAGTTGGAGTCTCTCAAGAATCCCCCATTGCACTTGAATGGGGGCAAGGGCCTTTTCTTTGTGAAATTACAAGCCCTATTTAAACCAATGTAAAACAAAGATCAAGCCCTATTACACTATGTAAGGGCTCGTGTGTGTATTAGGGCTTATGACATTCTAAGCGAAACCCTATTTCACGGAGGCAAGGGTTTCATCGCGGAGGCAAGCTTGCGTGCCGATCCATAGGTGGCGATCGTTCGATTCTTCCCTTCTGCTTTTGCTTGCTCTTAGTCTTATGTCTGTTATTTTTTCTCTGATGTTTGAAACATCTGCTGAAATACATGGGAAACATTACGGTTATGGCCGTGTCTAAATTAGTTAAGATTTGTGGTCCCTGGAATTTCGATATCTTGATAGTGCAGACTCGCATACAATTTTTTATCAGGTTTGACAT